>PVLC010000890.1:82723-169646 GCA_004027655.1 Graphiurus murinus
GTGGCGCACGCTTGTAATCCCAGCATTCGGGAGGCTGAGACCGGAGGATCCGGGTTCGCGGCCAGCCTCAGCTACCTAGTGAGGCACTCCGCAACTTAGTGAGACTCGGTTTCAAAATAAAGAATAAAAAATAGGGCTGGGGGTGTAGCTCGGAGGTAGAATGCCCCTGAGTTCAATCCCCAGTACCAAAAAAAAAAAAGAAATAAGAAATAAGGTCTTAATGTAATAATTCTGTACAAGTGTCAACATGATCAATCTTTCCAGATTTTAAGCCAGTTAGCAATGTTTTTGCCATTGTTTAAAAAAGTGATTGTCAATCTTGAAAAAATGTACTAATGGCAGTCTATTTGAAAATATTCTGATGTTCTTTTATTGGTCTATGATGTAATGATACATCATAATGAGGTTCACAGTGCTAGAAATATATATGCACACAGTATTTGGCGTATTTCCTTTTGGCTACCACCCTGCTTCCCCCCTCCCCATATATATTATTAAAATTAGTAGTGATCAGCTTCATATATGTACATAGCATTTATTGAATTGCTTCCTTCATTGAGTCTCCTTTTCCCCTTTGAATAATGTCAGAAATTGAAGACCTTAGAAGATGGAAAGATTTTCCATGCTCTTGGATAGGCAGAATAAATATCATCAAAATGGCTATTCTCCCAAGAGTGATTTACAGATTAAATGTGATACCCATTAAATTACCAAGGTCATTCCTCACAGACATAGAAAAATCAGTCCTTAACGAAAGGAAGAACGAAAGCCCAGAATAGCCAAAGTAGTTCTTAGCAACAAGAACAATGCAGGAGGCATCACAAACAATATCTGACTTCAAACTATATTACAAAGCCACAGTAAAAAAAAAAAAAAAACAAACAAACAAAAAAAAAAACAACAACAAACAGCATGGTACTGGCACAAAAACAGACACACAGACCATGAAGCAGAATAAAAGACTCAGAAACAAATCTGCACACTTACAGCCAACTGAGTGTTAACAAAGGAGACAAAAACATACATTGTAAAAAAGACTCTTGAAGCCAGGCATAGTGGCACACGCTTGTAATCTCAGCATTTGGGAGGCTGAGACCAGAGGATCTGGATTCACAGCCAGCCTCAGCTACCTAATGAGGCACTCCGCAACTTAGTGAGACCCTGTTTCAAAGTAAAGAATAAAAAATAGGGCTGGGGATATGGCTTGGAGGTAGAATGCCCCTGAGTTCAATCCCCAGTACCGCAAAAAAAAAAAAAAGCCTCTTCAACAAATGGTGTTGGCAAAATTGGTTAACCATTTGCAGGAAAATGGAAATAAACCCCACTTCCTCACTCTTTAAGAGAATCAATTCAAGATGGATCAAAGACCTAGAAGTTAGGCCAGAGACCCTGCAGCTACTTGAAGAGGGCATAGGTCCAACACTTCAATACATAGGCACAGGTAAAAACTTTCTCAACCAGACCCCAAAGCCACAAGAAATTCAAAGGAAGATCAATACATGGAATGCATTAAACTGAAGAGCTTCTGTGAAGTAAAGGAAACTATAAAGAACCTCAACCAGGAGCCGACAGAATGGGAGAAAATTTTTGCCAACTACTTCTCCAATAGAGGACTAATATCTAGAATATATAAAGAAATCAAGAAACTCACTGCTAAGAAAACAAATAAAACAATCAAAAAATGGGCAAGTGATCTAAATAGACACTTCACAAAAGAAGAAATACAAATGGCTAATAAATGTATGAAGAAATGTTCAACATCATTAGCAATCAGAGAGATACAAATCAAAACTACCCGAGATTTCACCTAATCCCAATTAGAGCAGCAATGATTAAAAACACAACAACAAACGCTGGCAAGGGTGTGGAGAAGTGGGTACCCAAATACATTCTTGGTGGCATTGCATATTAGTACAACCACTTTGGAAAACAGTGTGGAGGATCCTCAGACAAATGGGAATTAACCTACCATATGATCCAGCAATACCACTTGTGGGTATCTACCCAAAAGAATGCAAACCAAACTACCAGACTAATGCATGTGTATCTATGTTTATAGCTGCACACTTCACAATTGTTGAACTGTAGAACCAGCCAAGATGTCCATTAGCAGATGAATGGATTACAAAACTATGCTATATGTACCCAATGGAATTTTACTCAGCCATAAGGAAAAACAAAATCATGTCATTTTCAGGGAAATGGATGTGGATGGAAATGGAAAACAATATGTTAAATGAGATTAGTCAGTCACAAAAAGTAAAAAAAAAAAAAAAAAAAAATGGATGCTCTCCCTAATATATGGAAGCTAGGGAGGAACTGTGTCGTAAGAGGGACTCTAGATGAAGGAGAAAGCTTAGATGAGCAAAGAAGGTGACCTAACTGAAGGTGATGGGTCGGGGGAGAGGGAAACACCCTAATGCACATGATGTACTTTCACAAACATATCAAAGCTAATCACTAAACCAAACATGAGAAGGAGGGAGAGGGGAAGGAATGGGGCGGGAATTGGGGAAGGGTTAAATGAGAGATGTGTGCATGTATGCCCCTACTAGCTTGCACCTACCAAAGATATAAGATTACAATACACCAATAAAAAAATTAAAAATAGTATTATTAACATGGCAAAAATACTTTTTTTTTTTAATAGGCACTACACTTTTGGGGAAAGGAGCAAATAAAGCAAGTGGAATTTTTTACTAATGGACAAAGACAGAGATTAAGAGTTAGGTTTAAAATAAAACTAAACATCCTTCTAAACAAGGAAATGTATAAATTATGTGGCATATTCATGAAAATATACATAAAATAACAGCCTATATAACACTTAAGATAAATGTGCTAGAGGTGCATGTATCATCATGTATTAAATTTCAAAACAATACTATATGTAGTTTATGAATGCATTTATGCCTAGGAAGACTACTTAGGGTAAACATAGTAATTTAGAATGAGTTGTTTTGTTTTTCCTGAGTATTGGGGAAAGGTAATAAAATCAAAGAGCCATGTAGATTGCTCTGCCTACTCCCATAATTAATATGTAAACAGAAACCATAGCTGCACATTAAAATTTGACAAGATTGGGTGGGGTGTGCCTTAGTCCATTTTGCACTGCTGTGATAGATTACCTGAGATTGAGTAATTTACAGTGAACTTAAATGTATTTCTCACATTTCTGGAGGCTAGGACATCTAAGATTGAGAGGCGGACACCTATTTTGAGCCTTCTTGCTGTGCCTTCCTATGGGAGAAAGCATCATGTGGCAGGAGGGCAAAGAGAGATCAAAAGAGAGCAGGGAGCGGGAGGGTGCATCTTTTGTAAGAACTACTACTGTGAGCATGAGTGTACTACTGAGATAAAGCATTCCTGCAGTAACATCATTAACCTGTTCATGCAGTGGTACCCTGAAGACCCACTACACCCCATTAGGCCCCACCTCCCAACACTGCTGCACTGGGGATCAAGTTTCCAATACATAAACATTGGAAGACACATTCAAACTATAGCAGAGTACACACTATGCTATTCCCTATTTACTTGAAATATTACCTACATTGAAAAATGGTTTTAGAAATAATTGGTTTTAAAGACTACAATAAAATTAGCAGAGAAAGCAACAGCTGTGTGAAAGTTTATCAAGTGGCATTGAGATGTATGAGGACCCCAAAATGTAAAAGTTTTGAGAAGGAGGAAGTTACCAGAAAATAAGAATCTAAATTATTTCATTTAATACATTTAACAAATGGCATTCACATTCATGTTTTCATGGGCATTCCAGAAACTATTTGTGGTAAAATAAAACATTACAATAGTTTCTAATTGCCACAAATATGAAGAGTAGATACATAATCCTTTACTCACTAGAGGTGATCCTTTGCTACTAGTGAGTCATGATTTGGATCTGGGATGTCCCCCAAAAGCTCATACATTGAATGAAGGGTCAGTCCCTAATGCAGCAATCTTCAGAGGTGGGACTTAAGGTAAGTAATTGGATCATGAGGGCTGACCACATCGGTGGATCAATCCATTGATAGCTTAATAAACTACCAGGAGGTGGTGGAAACTATAGGCTGTGGGCATGATTGGAGCAAGAAGGTCATAGAGGCATGCCCTGGAAGGGCATTTCTTGTATCTATAGACCCTTTCCCTCCTCCCTCCCCCATCTTTGCTTGTTGGATATCATGAGTTGAGCAGTGTCCTACCTTTTGCCATGACGTTCTGCCTCAACTCAGTCCCAAAGCAATAGAGCCAAACAACTGTGAACTAGAACCTCGGAAACCATGAGCTAAAATAAACCTTTCCTCTTCCAAGTTGCTCATGTCAGCTATTTTGGTAACAGTGTCAAGAAGCTAATGCAAAAGGATACATAGCACATTGAGCACAATTTCTGCCTACCTAGTTAATAACTCCTGTGTTTAACCATAAAACAAGCTAATAAGAAGATATGTCCATGCGAATAAGGTGGTTAATTCTTGGGTAAACTTCAATATGTAGCGATTTATTTGTTTATGAAAGTTACTTGCAAACATCAGTCTTCTATGATTTGGAGAGTGTCATCTCACGCTGTTTTGCTTGGTTCAGGTTACTTAAATCACAGTTGGCTTTCTCTAAAATTCAGAGCTTTTCTGTATGCTGTTTCTTCCACCTGACTGCATTTCATGTCATCTACCCCCACTCACATGACTATTCTTTAGTCTCAGCTGAATGATCTCAACTCAGAGAGCTCTTAGGTGAAGTGCATTATATTAGCAGGAATCATTTATTTCCTTCTATTTCCTGTCTCTGTCACAGACTGGAACCAGCATGGCAGGCAGGCACCTGCCTATGTCATTTACTAAAGTGGAGTTAGAAGCCAATGAAATGTTTAACTTGGCCAAACCATAATAAATACTTCATCTCAATGCCTCTTTCTGATTAAAAAATCATCCCAGGTAAAGAAATGGTTACCGATGTTTCAAAATATTTTAATTAAGCTGCCCTCAAAGATCAAGAAAGCCTAAATCATCAAATATTAAGTAACATAAAATGCAAGAAAACCTTCCTAATCATTATTTATTACACAGTCAAAACTAACTTACTGTATTAAGCTAATATTTTATGAGTCTTCCCAAATTCTCAAACTCACCTAAGGAATAATGACATTTGACCTAAGATGGCTTTTCAAAGTTGGAAATTGTTTTCTTCATTGAGACATTTAGAGACTAAAGACTAAAATTATTTGTTCTTTCAAACACATATCCTAAGGAAATATAGTAACAATGCAGGAAATCTGAAAAAGAAATGCCATTTTCATATTTCAGTTTACCTGGAACTAACTGAAGGGGGTATTGATATAAAGACAATAAAAGAAAGGCATGAAATAACAAAAATCATGGCACAGAATCTGGCACAGAAATGTGAGTTTACATTTGGCCACAGTAGTAAATTCAAAAGATTTATTTGGTCTTAAATTATACTAGTTATATTATAAATAAAAATATCTTCCTTAGGAGAAATAAGCAAAGAAGTAAATTTTCAATTAATTATGATCACTTTAATAATATGCACATACCATATTTCACTTTTATCTAATTCCATGAACCCAACTCTTCACTAAGATATTAACAATACACAGCTAGGCATGGTGGTGCATGCCTGTTATTCCAATACCTGAGAGGTTGAGACAAGAGGATTGCAGGTTCCAGTTCAGCCTCAGCAATTTAGCAAGACCCTCAGCAACTTAGTGAAACACTATTCAAAGTAAAAATTAAATAGGGGGTTTAAAAAAAACCTTGGTGGTAAAATGTTCCTGGTTCAATTCCTAGTACCAAAGAAGATATTGATAATAGCCAAACTCCATCTAAGATTTACCTAATATAGCTTTCATTTACAGTCATAACACCGTTAATGAGGCACCCAAACAAAAATCATATCATGGCTGGAAAATTTTATCACACTCAAAATTAATATTTTTCTTGAGCAATCAAAAGGAGCTGATTTTAATTATCCTAAAATATATTCATATTTTCTGAATGTAAAACTGAAAATTTAAAATGTTATCATATAATAGTAGGACTTCTGTGCCTTCTGATTGTTCAGTACTTTCTTAATTTTTTTTAAACTCTACTCTTGCTTTTGCTTTAAGATTAAGAAATAAGTGACACAACTAATGGCATAGGTCAAAATAAAACGTACAATGTACACCTGGAAAAAGGCTTCTAGGTCTTGTATATTGTGCTCAACCTTCTCAACAAAATAAAATATTTTGAGAAGTACTTAATAAATACCTATCAGTTGAATGAATGGATTAAAAATGAGCAAATGAATCATCCAATGCAGAATTTAATAAGATCAGATTTTTAGTAGCAAAATTGTAATTATTCCTATTGCAGGACAATTCTTTTTTGTAAAACATGATTTATACATATCACTTTTCAACATATACAGAAATTTTAAAACACACATACACCAATTACCAAGTATAGGAGAAGTTCTATAGTATAAGCTATGATATAGGCCAAAGAGGGTCCTTATATTTAAAGAATTCATACTATTTGAAAGCAACAGATTAGTTACAAAAATCTGATACTCATAAAAAGCACAAGATCCTCATGCTAAGAATTATGTGTCTGTATGTTTTTTAATCTTATTGGGGCATTATAATTATATATCATAGTGAGATTCAAAGTGATACAAACATTCATGCACATAATTCCCCATGCCAATCTACTCCCCCACTCCACCTTTCCCATACACTTTATAGAGATTAGTAGTGATACATTCATATGTAGACATGACATTTTTTGAATTTTTCTTTCCTCAATTCTTTTTCTCCGCCCACCTCCCTCCTCTAATCCGCATCCACAATTCTAACTGGTCTCTTTTTTTCATTTATCTGAAACCCCTTTTGTTTCCTATTTTCTAACTTCCACATATGAGAGAAAACATGATCATTGACTTTCAGGGACTGACTGATCTCATATAGCATAATATTCTATAGTTCTATCCATTTTCCTTCAAATGGTATATTTTTGTTCTTCTTTATGGATGAGTAATATTTATTGGATGTATATACCATATTTTTATCATTCATCTGTTGATGGACATTTTTTTTTTCCGGTAGTGGGTATTGAACTCAGGGGCATTCTACCTCCGAGCTATACCCCCAGCCCTATTTTTTATTCTTTATTTTGAAACCGAGTCTCACTAAGTTGTGGAGTGCCTCACTAGGTAGCTGAGGCTGGCCACGAACCCGGATCCTCCGGTCTCAGCCTCCCGAATGCTGGGATTACAAGTGTGCGCTACCATGCCCGGCATTGATGGACATTTTTAAAAATCAGCATATTCTCAAATTTCACAACATTATCCACATAAATACACATATCCCAGTCACAAAGTCTAGTTGCTATGATTAGTGTAGTTTTCTAAAATAAAGACTGGGATTCAAAATGGTACATATTAGCTATTTATATATTCTTGTTAAATTACCCAACTTTTATGAACTTCAGTTTTTTAAAATCTGCACATTTTATAGAAATATTATAAGCATGAAATGAGAAGCATGAGTTTTGTTTTTTGAAGAAAAAAAAAAAGGAGTACCCATGTGTGGTGATACACACCTGTAATCCCAGTATTTATGGGGCTGAGACAGGAGGATCACAGGTTTGAGATCAATGCTTGGTATTTATTAATTATATTTACATATTCTGAGTTAAATTACTTGCCTTTTATTAATTTCAGATTTTTTATATGCATATATCATACAAATATTACTCTGGAAATGAGAAACATGAGTTTAAAAACAAAATGTGTAGCCAGGCACAGTGGTATACATCTGTAATCCCAGTACTTGGGAGGCTGAGACAAGAGAATAGCAGTTTTGAGGCCAATATTTGGTAAGTTGGCAAGATCTTATTCCAAAATAAAACATAAAAAAGGCTGGAGACGTAGCTTAAAGTAAGACACACCTGGTTTCAATTCCCAGTACCACACTACCACACACAACTAAAATAAATACATTTTAAAAAGGCAAAATACTAAGAGTCTTTCAGGTGTGTGGTTCCCAAATAGAGCATAAGGTCCCCAGAGATCTATAGTGAATTGCCAGGGGCACTGGATATTTTAAATTTTCAAGAGAACCACAGCAACATCCATCAGACATTGCAGGAACTGCTATGATTTTGTTTGAATCGAACTACTTATAAAAGGAACTGTTCACTATTTCATTGTGCCTAGGGGCACTATAAAAAATGACTGATAACTAAGGGTGCCATGAACCAAAAAAATTTAGAAATCCCTGTGTTGAGCTAGTGAATATCTCCTGCCACCTTCTCTCTTCTCTAGTTTGACAAGGAAGACATACCTTCAAGATCCTCTCCTTTGTCTCTTTTAATTTATATTGTAGAAGTCAAGAAATACTCTTTCTGGCAAATTCAACTTTGAAAAAGGAATGGTAGGGTCCTTGCTTGCAAAGAGCAAACACCTAATTCTGACAAGCAGGAATTAAAAAAAAAAAAAGATTTGGAAGAATGAAATATGGTTCTCAAAGTCAGCAGGAAGCTGGAACACTGTCTTAGAAAACAGGAACTGACTGAGCAACAACTAGACCTGAGATCAAGACACAGAAGCAGCCAGGTAGGAATGCTGCCCTAACATTGCTGCTGCCACATCTACATGCAGCTGTGGCTGGACTCTGCCACCAAGGATGAGCATGAAGAAGCCCACACTGCCACATCTGAGCATCACCTGATGTACAAAGCCCTTGGGAGACTACTACTAAAAAAAAAAAAAAAAAAAAAAAACAGTCCTTCCCCATGTGTAGTGTGAGGCAAGGCCGTATGTCTTCACAGAAATTAAAGAATGGTGTAGTACCATTCAGTAATTAGAAGGATATTTAGATCCTGAAAACCAAAACAAAATGCCAAATCTCACTACAAAAGCCTTCTGTGCCTTCCAAGACAGCTCAAATTCCATTCTAGTAAATAGAATATTTTTATTTACTCATTAAACTCTGCATTTCCCTACATTTATATGAGCCCCCTTTTTCATACTTTTACTATAGTTATTACCATTGTCTGAATTTTATTAGCTATTTTATGTTTTCCTATTTCACTGGATTATGAGTTTTCTAGGGGTAGAAGTCATGTTAATTGCTTTTTTATAAAGTCTTCCCTATCATTTAAATTTTGATTAAAATTTTATATGAAAAATAAAACATTTGAGTAGAAAAGGAAATATAGATATGTTTTATTTCCTATGATTATTTAGTTTTGATAGGATATAATAAATTTAAGCCATCATTTCCAGAAGCCCTAGGCACACTATGTAGGTAAGTATGAGGAAAATATAAAAACCTCTTTATTGAAGGTTCCTCATGCACATTAATGACATTTGAAATTCTGAGTATTTTCTTTCTTTGTGTGTGTGTGTGTGTGGTAGTAGGAATTGAACCCAGGGGGATTCTACCTCCGAGCTAAACCCCCAGTCCTATTTTGTTTTTATTTTGAAACAAGGGCTCGCTGGATTAATTAAAGTCTCACTATTTGCTGAGACTGTTCTCAAACCCAAGATCCTCCTGTCTCAGCCTCCCAAGTACTAAGATTACAAGCGTGTGCCACCATGTACGACTGATTCTAAGTATTTTCTACAGTAAATAAAAATAGCCATTTAAACCTATATGATAAATATATGTGCTTATTGGTAGTGTGGTTTGTCATTTTTACTCAGCATTTTAGATATAATCATCTCATAGTCTGTATATTTTTACCAGCTTCTCTCATATTTGAAGCACTACACCAAGAAATTAGTAAAAAGGAACTTCAGATAAATGAAGTGAGAGACCAGTAAAATATCAAAAGGGGACTGAGGGAGGGAGAGGGGAGCGGAAGGAAGATTGAGAAAGGAAATAGTTCAAATAGTGTTATATCCACATATGAAGTTACTAATAACAATCTTACTAACATGTATGGGGAGGAAGGAGGGAAGGAACAGGATATGGAAGAGAATAGACCAAGTGTTGTGTGCATGTATGTTTGTACCACATTGAACCTCACTATGATGTATAATTGCAAGGTCCTATAAGAGTATAAAAATAGCTTTGAAACCATGTACCAAATACAAGCTTATTCCATTTTCAAAGAAAAAGAAAAGAGCAGTCAGTGTCATATTGAGGTAAGCTCTCTTCATCTTTGTCAATGTCATAATTTTTCTTCCTTCTTATATATTTGTACAGGCAGGTGCTGCCTTACTGTGTAACTCTGCATAACTAAAGGAAGAAAGAACAGTCTAATAATACTTGTACACTTATGTTACATTTTGTTCAACCTAAGTCAGCATTCTAGAATTTTTCTTTTAGAATTTAGATACAGTCCTTGGAAAATATCAACTGCTAAGGTTATATAAGTCAATAATTGCAATAAAAGTTACCAAGGATCATTTTACTGGCTAAATTCTTTGTCTTTGGAAGTACCCCTTATTTAAAAAATAATTACTAAATTAACATATAATCATTTAAGGATATGTCATAACACTAAAAATAACTAAACATATTTCTTACCAAGAGCCATTCCATATTCCTAAAGAAAAATAATAAGTAATATTTTAATTTTTTTTTTTTTTTTTGCAGTACTGGGGATTGAACTCAGGGGCATTCTACCTCCAAGCTATACCCCCAGCCCTATTTTTTATTCTTTATTTTGAAACTGAGTCTCACTAAGTTTCGGAGTGCCTCACTAGGTAGCTGAGGCTGGCCGCGAACCTGGATCCTATGGTCTCAGCTTCCCAAATGCTGGGATTACAAGCTTGCGACACCACGCCTGGCTATAAGTAATATTTAAAAGAAACTTTCTGCCAGTAATTACAAGTGGATGTGGACATTGACAGAATTACTAAAGAAGACAAGAGAAAAGCTGCAGTAACATCAGCCAGACACGTATAATTTACCCCATTAGTAACAAGAAGAGAACTCTGGACGTGAATGTTGGAACAGAATCCCCATAAAGCACCCCAACATGGCACAATTCCGGCTTTTCTTCCAGGTATCCACTGGTGGTGCCTTCCCGTGCCCAGGAACCAGCCAGCCTATAACCTCTGGCCAGCTCCAATTTCTTCCCCTTTGTCCCACCCTATGAAGTCCGGTACCTGGTCCTGCAAGACCGCCCCCTACACTACCTATAAAAAATTGGTTGTTCTCCGAACAATAAACTCTTCTTTCCTCTCTCTCTCACTCCACTCCTCCGGTCTCTGACGGGATTCCTGGGTCCCCCCTTACAGTGAGCACTTTTACATTGCCACTGTCATAGTGGACATGCTAGAGCTACAATATATGAGGAACAAAATTTAATATCTAATCACTACACATGAATCTATTTCACCTAAATCTGTTCTTTTGTTACCTGTCAAATTTACAAAATATAATAGTATTTGCTTATTTACTTGTTATGGGCCTTAGTTTATACTTAAACATAACCAATTATAAATAAAACATGATCAAAATATCTACTAAAAAGTTACTCGTTAGTCACTTATAAAGTTAATTAACTCTGAGTTGGCATTTAGAGTTTAAAATATATAAATATACCCAGTTGAATTCATTAGAAAACTTACTCCTTGGAAGATACTTAACTAGCGACACATGCATACATATGCATATACATGTACCCATAAAGTTCAAAATCATAATGTTTTTTAGATATTCCTCTGTTATTAATAGCTATAGATATTAAAAGATGGTGAAAGGTTATATTACTTACATAAGGAAAAAATGGATTGTGTGTCTATACATGTGAGTGAGAGAAAAGAACCCATCTCTTAACAACCATTGACTCAAGAAAGGAGCCGGGTGCGGTGGCGCACGCTTGTAATCCCAGCATTTGGGGGGCTGAGAACAGAGGATTCGGGTTCGCTGCCAGCCTCAGCTACCTAGTGAGGCATTCCCCAACTTAGCGAGACCCTGTTTCAAAATAAAGAATAAAAAATAGGGCTGGGGGTATAGCTCAGAGGTAGAATGCCCCTGAGTTCAATCCCCAGTACCGAAAAAAAAAAAAAGGAAAGAAGCAGAAATCATGATCGCAGGGGAAGGGGGCATATCATCTTTTCCTTTCCCCTAAATCCATATTTACTTGGTCATTTTCAAACCATCTATGTCAACTGTTATTCCAGCATATACCATCTATCTACCTACTTACATAATCTATTATAATTAAGATATATGCAAGAGAAATAGAAATCTCTTCACGTGAAAAGTTTAACCTGGAAGTGCTATTTTAAAAGTCCCACTGAATGTGCTGTCAAGCTTTAAATAAAATTTTATACAAATTTTATATTTTAAAAATAATATTGCCCAAATGAGATATAAATATTTTATGAATATTAGATGGAAGGGCATAATTCTGAAATGGACTAAATACCATCCTTAGTTTATAATTAAAGGCAGAAAAGGGTTCAATATTTTCCTGAGTTATGTTCTTTGTATTATTTCATAAAACATTCTTTTCCTCCATTTCGTTTAATCAGGGGAAGATTAATCAATATATATCACCATTAATATAATCACTACTACATTAATCAGTGTTCACCACCTAACAAAGTCCTCTCCTCTCTGAAATGTCTATTGTTTAGTTATTTGTCAATGTATGAATCTCCCTTCCACTGACCTTCAATAACTTCCCAATACTTTTTGCCTAATTTCTCCATCCAATCTTCTGTGACCTTCTTGTTATCAGTATAGTTGACAGTGAATTTTTTTTAAGTTTTTCTAGCAGGCAAGCTTCAGCACAAATAAAATGTATCAGCTTCAATTATGATAATTTAAATGATGTGTTAGCCAACTGCCCATATGATATCCCTCTGATGTTAACTTTATACTCTTGACATTCTAGCTAGCTGATGACTCCTCACCATGAGGTTATTGGCAACTTCTCGTTTTCATATATTTTTAAAAGATAAAGAGAAAAAATAATATAAATCCATCATTCAAATCTATTTATTTTCACCTGAAAAAGTACTTTCTACTCCTTATAAATCAGTACAATAATAACAATAATACATTTTTATTCAATATTACAAGTACATAATTTCTCCAAATAGTACTTGGTTGTTATTTTAATGGTTTAATAACATTCCATCAAACTTTTGAAAGGCAATTTTCCAGGTAAATTAAGATTTCCAAATTTGGAGCCAGACTGTCTGGGTTAAGATTTCTATTCTAATACCTACATTAAATTGGGAACTTAGCCACTTGTTTGTGCTTAGTTTCTCCTTCTGCAGAAGAAGGACAATAGCAATGCAACCTGCGTGTTTTTCATATGTGGTGCGTGGAGCCTGGCACTTGGCAAGAACTTAATAAGTATTAGATTATATAAATTACAATGTACCATGCTTTCTTTATATAATCATATCTACTGCTGAAAATAGAGGTCTTTGTGACTTTACTTTTTTAAGTCTGTCTTTACTACTAAAGAAAATGCTGTAATAAGCAGCAAGTCTTTCTTTGGTCAAATCATTTGGTTGAGTTTATACAAATGGTATTAGTTAGATGCTCTCATTAAGATTTCAAGAATGCCATGAAGCAGATCCAAGCATATAGATGTTCTTTAAATGCATTTTTGAAGAAAATATTTGTAACAATTTATAATACAGCTATTAAGAGATCCGTTTTATCACTATAGTGCTGGCACTTAGTCACTTACTTGTTTTCCTTACATATTTCTTTTTGCTTTCAAAATGCCCTTGCCTAATTTTCTTCTCTAATCAGTCAATATACCATTTTATCTACTTCTTCTTTCCTGAATAAAATATTACCTCTCCTATCTCTTAGGCCTTATGTCTGCTTCCCTATATTCTTTCCTTCCATATTACAATTTCATGACTTTAAGGCACCATTTCTATTCTGATAACATCCAAAAGAAAATGAGTCTCTGAAATATCTTCTGTGAGCTAGATTTGAGTAATCTAACTTCCCTCAACATCAACCTTTCATCTTACTTAAGCATTCTTCCATTTTTACTGATTTTACAACTGTTATCCCAATATCCCAGGATAAATACCATGAGGTCATATTTATCTTTCCACTCAATACCTTCAGCTGCTAAACTCTATCAAGTCTTTCTTTTCCCCTAGACAGAATCCTATAATCTAGTTTCCAATATAACTTTTCTCATTAACAAATAAATAATAAAATTACAAAATAAGGTCAAACATTAAGCTATAAATTCATAAGACTTGTGGTTACTGATTTTCTGGAGGAGTCTGAAAGGGGATGATGCCATATACAGAACTTCTGCTTACTGCCTCAATTCATTCTCCTCCCTGCCATGGGGTTTGAGATAAATTAACTATGTTTTACATTCATATATCAATGAATTGCAGGTATATGTGAGTATTTGCCTGGCCTAAGCTGTGATTTGAATATTGTTTGTCCTCTTCAAAAACTCATGTTTGAGTTTAATCCCCTTTGTCAGGTACTAAGAGAGGAGAAACTTAACCTAAATATGATGGCTGGCTGTGGAGGATATTAGGATTAGATGTGGTCATCACATCTAAGCCTCTACGATTGAATACTGATAGCTATAAAAGAAGAGGGAGAGGGACCGCCTGCACATGTGCATGCACACACAATATCTCCATATATTGCCTCAAGACTCTGCCAGCAGGGCGGCCATTACCAGATGTGGCTCCTCAAACTTAGACAAGAACTGTCAACTAAAATAAACCTCTTTCCTTTATAACTTATCCAAACAAGTTCAATTAAATAAATTTTCTGTTCTTTATAAATTTTTTTAGTATATCTAATCACTTAAGTGCTATGGTAGACAGAATTCAAAGATGAACCCCCTCCATCTCCAAGATTTCTGCTTTCTAATATATTTACCTTGTTAAATGTCTCCCCTTTTGTGTAATTGAAACTGTAAATATGATGGGCTATCACTCCAAAATTAGGTTGCTAATCAGTTGACTTTTGAAAAGTCAAAGGAGATAGTCAATTAGGTTCAATCTAATCAGGTAAGCTCTTTGAAGGACCTGGCCCATTGTTCAAGATAGAGATTTAAAATGTGAGAAGTTCATAACAGGCTTTGAAGATGAGGGCGCGAGGAGGTATAGAATTCTAACACCCTCCAAAAACTAAGCATGGCTCCAAGGTGACAGCCAGTAAGGAACCTGGATAGACCTCAGCTCTACAACCACAGGGAATTTAATTCTGTCAGTAATTTGCATGATTCCAGATAAGGAACTAGACCTTGAATTCAGTTTCCTTAAGTCCATGATCAGAGAACTCTGTCATGCAATATTGGACTTCTGAGCTACAGAACTATCCTTTAAGCTGGTAACTTTGTGGCAACTTATTACATAGCAATATAAAATGACCACTTTTGTAGAAGAAAACAATTTTTACTCCATAAACTTAGCAATGTTTCTTTTAAAGTAGATTCTATATTTAGACTAATGCTAACATTCTAAAAAATAATCACATCATTTTAAAAGTACAAACATGACTGCCTATTTTTGTGAAATTTAAATGATATGTATCTGTCCAAAAGCATTTTACTGAGAGTGCCAGAGTGATATGGTTTGGTTCAGTTTTGTACTAGGATTGAACCAAGGGATATTCTATCTTTGAGATACACCACCCAGCCATGTTTATTTTGAAACAAGGTCTCCCTAAGTTTCTAAGGGTCTTGCTAAGTGGCTAAGGCTAGCCTCCCAACTGTAACCCTCCTATCTCAGCTTCCCAAGTACTGGAATTACATGTTTATACCCCCACACCCAGCTGACAGAGTGCTTTAATTAACAAATGTCTATTTGTTTTCTAAGAACTGGGATAAATCATTATAAAAATTTTGGTGACTGGGTATATCATTTCCCAAAAAGTCATGATACTAAGAAAACATCTTAATACAAAAGCTTTAGAAATGCAAAAGTGTAAGCATTGTAAAAAACTCCTTTAGATGTCAGGAAAGAAATTATATCTCATGTCATAGCTGAAATGAATCCAGCTTTTGAGCCGTAAGTTCCAGCCAGTCAGCATTTCTCATGTCAATATATTCTTGTTGGTAATCACTTGTCTGTGATTTTCTATAGCTTTCCACATATACTCATTTTAAGAAATTCCTTGATAAAATTTCTTGCTGTAAAACTCTTTTCCAAATCTTACAGATACCTTATTCTTTTCATTTGTAAAGAAAGGTTTCATATGAGTATGACATCACCATAGAGAAAAGCTCATCAAGGAAGTAAGAATAGAGGCAGTTCTAACACCACTAATGGAAGGACACAGCAACGCCTGTGTTTTCACTTTAGTCAAGGCCCATTACTCTTTACCACATTACATAAAATAATCCGAAATAACCTTCCAAGCTTGAAGTAAAGGTCTCCACTTGCTGTTTAGCATCAAAACTCATTTCATTAAGCAGCTCAGCTTCTCCTTAGAGGTGCTACTTCAGCAAGAAAAGATGATTTTTATCTTTTCTGTTGAATCAAAAGTATACCCTGAAAATAGATGTCTTCTAGACCTGGCAGCTGTAGCTAGCAAAATTAACATTCATTTTGCTTTGAATGCCATGGGCTGTTTCTAAAACTTAACATGTATTTACTTTTAAATTATTAAAACAGCCCCAGCCCTAAGAGACCAAGAAATTTGTATTGGTAAGATGGCTAGAAAGTCCTCGAGCTGATGTTGAAGCTCAGGTGATCAGGCACCAGAGGAACCATCTCAATGGCTCTGTTACATGGATGCTCTGCAGATCATCATTTTATCTTTTCCTTAAAGCTTAGGTTCCTTTGTTTATCACAGCCTTATAAGAAAACATATTATCCCTTATGGGCCAAATTTTATAAATGAAAACTTTTTTGGAAAGTTTTTCAATATATATGGCATTTTTTTTTCTCTTCACCTTTTGAAATGAGGTATGCTAGGAACAAGTCAGTTTGAAAAGAGGTTAAAAATATTTATAGCTAACCAAATATGAAGTTGAACAATCTCCCAGTTTTTCCTATTCAGCTTCTATATCTGTAATAACTACATAGGATTCTTTCAAAGATTTTGTTAGCATCAACTGCATGCTAATCATCTGGAATAGTGTCTGACCCTCATGGAACTTGCATTCCAGTGAGATAGAGGGGAAGTATTTTTTAAACATAACAGATTATTAAACTATAATGTTAAAAGATTGTAAATGGGCTGGGCATGATGGCACATGCCTGTAATCCTAGTACTTGGGAGGCTGAGACAGAGAATCACAGGTTAGAGGACAGCCTCAACAAGTAGTGAGACTCTAATCAAACTAGTGGGACCTGTTCCAAAATAAAAAAATTTTAAAAGGCTGGGGATATAATGTGGAGGTAAAATGCCCTTGGGTTTAATCCCCAGCAAAACACACATACATACACATACACACACACACACACACACACACACACACACACACACGATAATAAGTACTATAGAAAAAAAGAAAGAAGATCAGGGTTAAAAAAAAAAAGAAAAATTGGGCAGGCTATAGTGTTAAGATGGTAGGGACAGGTCTCATTGACATAATATTTAGGCAATTTAAAAATATAACTTTCCCATTTTTCCATATATAAAAATATGATCTGCCTCATTCCATACCTTAATACACACACACACACACACACACACACACACACACACACACACGCAGAAAGAACATAGTAGTAGTACTTAAAACTTTTCCCAATGGCTTTATAACTACTTGTCGCCAATACAGAACCAAGTAAAAGTCTCAAGCCATTTCTGACTACAACTTTAATTATCAACATAAAGCATGCACCTCCTTGACATGTCATTAGCCAAAATGCCATTTTTCCTTCATTAAACAAATGTGTTTTGATCACCTACCACGTGCAGGAATTTCGAGAGTACTGAGGAGACTAATTTGGGGTTCATATTCTGATGCACTCACTAAAATTAACAAAAATATGATTCCTTGTAAGGGGGCTTACCAGATTATTAGGGAACATGAAGCAAGGGGCAAGGGGATGCAGTCTGTAAGATGAAGCTGAAAGAAGAGACAGCAGATGAAGATGTGGGGAACCTCTGGGGCATGAAGAGAGGCATGAAGGATTGAAAGCATACACTGTTTGTGGCATTGAGTATAGCACTCCATGGAAAGAGAAAGAAAGAGGGAGGGAAGGAGGGCTGAAGAGAGGGAGGATGGGGAGGGGGCGAGATTTATTCAGTAGAACTTGATAAATAAAGAAACATCCCAAATAATCAGAAACCTTTTTTTTTTTTTTTTTTTTTTTCAGTACTGGGGATTGAACCCAGGGCATTCTACCTCCAAGCTATACCCCTAGTCCTACTTTTTATTCTTTATTTTGAAACAGGGTCTCACTCAGTAGCTGAGGCTGGCTGCAAACCAGATCCTCTAGTCTCAGCCTCTCAAGTACTGGGATTACAAGCATGCACCACCAGGCACGGCAATCAAAAACTTTTTGAAGGATGAATTTTGAGAAACTGAGATTTCTCAAATTATTAGGGGAAGAGCAAAGAGGATAAGCAAACGAGACTCTTACAGTGAGGATAGTGAGGTTAAGAAGGAGATAGCAGAACAGAGACTCATTTAGCAGGAAGCATTGACAAGAGTTGAAAGCTACTGCTAAGGGTGGGGGGGCAAGGAGTAAAGGAGAAAAGTTGAAGTGAGGAATGGTTCTGAGGGTTTGTGATGCTTTTCAAGATGACAGGGAACATAGGGAAAAGATAATGAACCCACCATGGGGCATGGGAATAGAAAATGTCTGTGGTACATTTTAATGGATATGTTCCCTAGACAGTAAAATTTATGACTAGAGAAAAAAAGGCAAGAATTCTAGGATTATGAAAATGAAGTATTTAATATTTAAAATACTATTTCTTGAGTCTATGCTGTCAGCCTAGGCAGGTAAGTAGATTTTTCAGCTAGCCCTCACAACCACACTCTGAAGTCATGACTACTATAGCTTTCATTCTTTCAGAAATCTCTGCTGGCCAAGTATGGTGGCACACACTTGTAATCCCAGTACTTGGGAGGCTGAAACAGGAAGATTGCAGGTTCAAAGCCAGCCTCAGCAATTTAGGGAGGCTCTCAGCAACTTAGCAAGACCCTGTTTCCAAATAAAAAATAAAATGTCTAGGGGTAGGAGGTCCCTGGGTTCGGTTTCATCCCCAGTACACCCCTCTACACACACACACACACACACACACACACACACACACACTTAGAAATCCCTGCTGAAGTCCACTTTGTGGTAGGAATGATTCAGAGAATATGCAGCAACGTGTAGGACCAACAAAGCCCTCCATGACAGTACTTTTCATAGTAGCAACTCACTCAGAATCATACAAGTAGCCAATAAATAGTAGGATTACAATTTGAATCCAGTTCTAATTCAAGAGTTGGAGCCAAAAACAATCATGCCATATTTTCTTGGAGGTTACAGGTCAGAATATTTAATATTTCAATAAGGTAATAGAGGATGATAGGAAAACAACTGAGTCAACAGAAGAGAAGCTTCGGGATATCAGCTGGCTTCACAAAGAGTCACTATTCAAAGTTGGCAATGCAGAGATGACCAGAGGATGGTCTGAGGAGGATTTTTTCCCCTCACACTTGTCTATATGCACATAGAATTCATGCTGAATAATGTTACAGAGGCAGGGCACAGGACCTGGGAACAGGAAGGATTAAAAAAGGCCACCTGTAACAACTACTGTGTGGTGGGGACAGATGAGAGACCAGTGGACACCAGGGGATCAGAGCCCACCAGCCCACAAGATAAGAATTCAAATTCAGGATTGAAATTTGTCAAAAGACATCGGTTCCCCCAAACGCAATTCTGACCTATCATAAAAGAGCAGATGGGGAACCTCAGTAAGGTTTAAAAGCCCAACTGCCAACAGCTTCAGTGGTTAATCTTCTTCCCCCCTACCCCATGAGGGAAGGAGGAGCTGTTTTCGTCTTCTATCTTTACCCTTCAATCTTTCCCTGACTTAAAAATAAACTTTCCTATTTCTATTCCCTTTACTACTTTTTGGACTTCATTCGTCAAAATACACTGGACAAGAACCCTATAAGAGGAGACATCCCCATTTCAGTCATGATGCATGGGCCAAGAAAGATGGAAGGGTAAGCAAAAATTTTGTTCACATGTTGTTACAGGCTCAAATCAGGCAGTTAGACTTATTCTGTGCCAAGTCTCTTAGAATAAGAACCATCAAGGCACAGTGGCTGGGGCACCCACATGTATAGGAGGGGAAACTGAGCAAGTGAACAGAGGAGGAAACCAAAAAGGTAGCACTGCTTGCATCGTCGCCATTATCGCAGCTGCTGGCATTAAGGTTCGGTCTGGCTAACAGCTCGAGGTGGTGCCAGTATTACATGTTCCTGCGGCACTTTGGGTACAAACCACCCATACATGAAGGGCAAAGCCATTGCCCCGCCAACAAATGCATTGATGCCACAGCAGCAAGGGGAGCAGCAGGTGGCATAAAGGTTGCAGCCCAGCTCAATTCCTTGGGTACAGCACCAAGAGCTAAAGCATGCATATGCACACAGGAATCCAACTGGGCTGTCCACAGTCCCACTAGAAAGACAAAGGGTTTTCTCTATGGCTGGTATGGGAATGCAGCCATAGGAGGGGGTCAAATCACATGCAGGTCGCTATCAATCCCTGAATGGGGACGCCAGCCCCAGTCTCTGTGAGCCAGCACAGTCAGGACCTTTGGAAACCTGAGTGAGCACTTCCCAGAGGCTACTTCCTCTGACCAAAGAAGAAGAGAAATGTAGAAGTCAGAAAGCCATCTAATTTAGCTAACTTGTGTATGAGTAGATGGCCCTAACTAAACTCTTGGAGCCAATACTCCAATACTATTAGGGGAAATAACAGCTGCTTGGTTGCCTGGACACTAAAAATTTGGGACAACTACCACTGGCCACATATTATGGCAGGAAAGAGAATAAAGAAAAGCTCTTCATCACCCCAAATTTAATATGTATAATAAGGAAAAGGGAAGTGTCTACTCTGAAGCCATCCCTCTTGGCCAACCTATATGCTGGCTCTGAAGGGGTGAAATACTCCTTCATGGTATGACTGATAACATTTCATATGCTGGCCTCTGATGCTGCTGGTCAAACTCATAAAGAACTTCTGCACTGCACAGAGAAGTGCGTATGTTTAAAGGTTTCTTGTAAAGGATGATAAATGATTCTATTTTCTAATATGGTTTGTTCTCTTACACTCTGAAAAGCCAATGTTAGGTTTCTAGGGTCTGTATTCTAACCCCTCTCTGGCAAGAAAAAAAAACAAAACAAACAAACAAAAAACAGTAGTCTTCTTAAATAATCACCTGTACAAATTTATAGCAGAATATAGCTTCTTAGTATATTAACTATGGCTGGTTCATTTTTTGAGCTCATGGTTTTTACAATTCACCTGGGTTTGTGTGCATATATTTTCTGTTCTGACTTATTTTTGTTTTATTGGTGTATTTGCCTGACATGAGGAGACAAAGTGGACACTTGAATCAATTTGTTTCAGTGTCATCCATGACTGGCAGACTGCCCAAGCATGGCCAACTGTAAAGGTTTTCCCCATATTTATGTCATACAATAAAATCCAATCCGTGACAGGATGTGTTTTGGTTTCCGAAAGCTCTAGATGTGGCTTCACTCTGTGTAGTAAATATCTGAAACTCTCTTGTACCCTACCTGTTGATGTTATTTGTTGTGTGTGTACTGTGTCTGTAGAGTTTCAAAATGCTACCAAAATTTGGCATATTAATAAATGAAGAATAGATTTCTCACAAAATTTAGAAAAAGACAATAAAATAAAATTCATCTTAGTTCATGTGACTCAAATCAGACAACTGAATAAATTTAAGATTTGTTCATGAGATTAAAGATGTCTTTAAATTATTAACATATGCCTTTTTCCTAGGTAAATAGTCAATCAGGGTTATATTTGCCTCTGTAGGATGTTTTCAAATACAATGTTCATTGCTTTTAAGGTTTTTTGTTTTTTTTTTTTTTTTTCCTCTGTGGCAGGAAAAATGTTTTAAGGCACTAATGAGGTTTATCTGATGTCTTGAATTTTCAAGGGAAATCTATGATTTATTTATTAAATTGGGTAAATATAAAGTATAATTAATGCTTTAAAATGCTGTTGACTTCTTAGGATCTACAATAACATTTGGGTCTATTGAATGTGCTTCTAAATTGTTGGTATATAGGAAAATAATATTGTGGGATGGCCTTCTTTTGGGGTCTTTACTAGCAGACAAGAAAGGTTGCTGAAAATCAAGGTTCAGGTCAATGTATAATTTTGTATATATTACTTTGATGGGGACAACCACTTATTCTTTTACCTGAGCATCCTAAAAATTTGTAGACAATGATCAGAGAAATAAAATACTCCTTGACAACATTTAACTGATACAGCTGCTTGGATATTTTCAATTCTTCTAAAAAAAAAAAAAAAAAAGAGGCCAAATTGTATTGGTCCAGATGCTGGAAATCTAATGATATCAAGAGCTGGCTATACATTCCAAGTTTTATTCCCTTACTGATCATCATCCTGGAAAAACTAAACAACACAGACAGTCTAAGAACGCTTCTCTTAGGCAATAAAGGGAAGTCACAGGCTGGAAGCAATGTGTGCTGCAGTTACCACTGGTACAAACGAGTATGTGATTAGCATTCGAGACAGGTGTTGTTGGCTCTAGGTCTCACTGGCAACCACCAGGGGCACATACGTACATGTGACTAGTGGTCGAAACAGGTGCTGGCTCTACTTCTCTCTAACAATCACCATGGGTACATGTGTATATATGTGGCCGGCAGTCAAAAACAGGTGCTGGCTCTTGGTCTCACTGGAAACCACCGGACACATATGTATATGTGAACAATGGTCAAAATAAGTGCCGGCTGTACATCTCGTTAGTAACTATGGATAAATCTAGTACACTCAGCCTGTGGCTACACATGTATGGGAATCAGGTTCAAGATCTAAACAGCTTGCTTCAGAGCAATCAGACAGTGAGAGAAGTTAAAAAGACACTTTTTTTTCCCTCTCTTTCAGATGGAAAACTCATCAGGCAAGGTCTCTAGTACCTTCTTAAGTTGTAGCTTATGGAAATGGGGATCCATTGACCCCCAGGAACTAAGGAAAAATGCCAAGTATTTTTCTTTGCCTGAGTTTGGTGGTATAGATTAAAAGGCAGAGATTATAGCCACCAGAGGAAAATGTAAACAATGACACTATCTTGCAGCTGGATTCTGTTTTGCAAGAGGAGAGTAAAGGGTCTGAATTTCCTGTTAAGAAAAACTCCAAAGCTATGCCTGCAAGGTAAACTAAATGTGGCCCTTCTGGCCACACTAACAGATAAAATTTGCCACAACCAGGGTCCACAAGACAAAAGGAAGTATTAAAGATTTTTTAAAGTCACATTAAATGCATTAATTCTATATTTAAAACAATTAGGTTTTCTTAAGATATTGATCTATCTGTTCTTGATAAATTTTTTACAAAAACAAGCCTAGAGAAAAAATTTTACATTTTATTAAGATAATTTCCTGTGTTGCCTGCTGCTTCTATTTTTCTATATCTAAAACAATAGTATTTTAGATATTTGTGTTCCTAAAATATACAGGACTTCTAAAATGCAACACTTAAGAAAACACTTTACCATGATAATGGCAAAACAATAGTATTTTAGATATTTATGTTCCTAAAATATACAGGACTTCTAAAATGCAACACTTAAGAAAACACTTTACCACGATAATGGCATCTAAACAAAATGGAGAATAGCAAAAGCCTTTCAATATTTATGTTTGTTCATAATTACATTATGATCATTTTCATTATGCAAATATACAAATGGTATTTGTTTTGTTCTTGATAATTCTGTTTTGTGTTTTTCTTATAAAATTGTGGAACAGTTGTTTCTTAACGTTTAACAGAAGTACCATACCCAAACAGTGTTTTGAGATGAGAGCTGTCACCTACAAGACAGCTTAAAAGGACTGCTGAAACAGACCTTCTGGGTATTCAACAACTGAGACTTAGAGAATAATTGGGAAATAAAAGAGCTAAGAAAGAATAGCCAATATTTTTGGCCCTAGCCCTCCAAGGTCAAATAGGACCCAGGGGAAAATGGGACCTCATTACGGGGGCCAGCAATTCTGGTAAATCTGACTCTGAACAGGGGGATCGTGAAGGCCCCAGAGATGTGGAGCCCCCAGCATATATTCTGCAAAAAGGAGAGTCATCAAAGAGGGAACTGTCCCCTATGCTTCAAGGGAAGCCAGATGGTTAGCAAGACTATCACCCATCCTGGCAGATGGTACAATGGTAGAAGTTATAGAAAAAAAAATTATGGTAAGATATCGATCTGAGTTATGGTATAATATACCAATGTGTCAGTTTTTCATGTAGATGCCCATTGATCCACCATGAATGATTTTGAATCAAGATAACCAGGCTCCTTGAGCCTTTCAGCTACAGATGGTTATGAGAACAAAACATCATACGACGAATTCTTTCTTTCATGGTCTTCTAGGTCATCTATCCCCTGAGACCCTGACTGCAATACTCTAACAGTATCCCCTACCAACTCAAAGCAGTTAGAATAGTCATGGCCCCATTTCCCTAAGAGCAGTTAGGGTCACTTCATCAGTGGGGAACATGAGGCAGGGCAAAGGACCTGGGAACAAGAGGGATTAAAAAAGGCGATCAGCATGAGGTAAGGGGAGGTACAAGACAACAATTCAAATTCAGGATTGAAATTTGTCAAAATACATTGACTCCCCAAGATTTAATTCTGACCAATCATAAAAGAGCAGATGGGGAACCCTTTAAAAGCTCACTTCCCAGGAGCTTAAGTGGTTACTGTCTTTCAGGGACCACCCCCCACACACACACATGTTGGGGTCTTAGCCCGGCCAGAAAGACCCTGCCTCTAGATGGCACCTGGCAGAGTACCAGAAGCGGCTGCAGGTGATAACATCCTAGGGCTGCGCCATGCCAGAGCACATGCACCAGCACGCCCGGCTCCTGGCCGGCCCAGGTGAGAGCTGTTTGCGGGCATCTCGTGGCTCAAGTCCTACACGGCTTTAAGGGCCTCTGCCTCTCGCATGAGAGTGGTGGTTGCTGGGTGGTGTGGTTGCTGGGAGGCTGGTTGGTTGCTGGTGGTTAGTTAGTTGCTGGTAGAAGGTTGATTGCTGGAGAGAAGGGTTGTTGGGGGTCTGTTGGAGAGGTACTATTGCGAGGAATGGTTACGGAGAACGAAAGTGGGGTGAGAGAAGCAATTGCGGTTAGAGAGACGGTTACTGTCAGGGTTAAGAGAATGGTTACTATTACTGCTTGGGTAGCGTCCTTGATCCCAGAGAGAAAGAGAGAGGTATAATAAAGAGAAGTTTGAATCAGCAACGTTCAGTCATCGTCTTTATTGGGGCTTCATGGTTGAGGGTTCAGCCTGGGGTCCCGATACCCAAACACACTACAAGGTGGGGATCTAGTTTTGTCTTCTATCTTTCCTTGATTTAAAATAAATATTGACATTTCTATACCCTTCATTAGTTCTTGGACTTCATCAAAATCCACTGGATAAGAACCTATAAGAAGCCAGGCGTGGTGGCACATGCTTGTAATGCCAGTACTTGGGAGGCTGAGACTGAAGGATCCGGGTTTTCAGCTAACCTCAGCTACTTAGTGCGGCACTCCACAACTTAGTGAGACCCTGTTTCAAAATTTAAAAAAAGGGCTGGGGGTGTAGCTTGGAGGTAGAATGCCCCTGAGTTCAATCCCCAGTACTGCAAAAAAAAAAAAAAAAAACTTATAAGAGGATACACTCTTGTTTCATTATTTAGTGTAATTAAGAAGGTTTCCCTAATCTGTTTTGTTTCTGTTTTTAAACATATATATATGATTTGACTGCAACAGGTTTTGATGATTACCTCAAGCAAATCTCTCTGCTCCATTTCCATAGTGGCAAAATGTTTTGGAAACATATGTCTATCTCAGCATTTCCCAACAAATGTCTTCCAGGAGACTAATTCCACCAAACAACAACAGATTATATATTGAAATAAATTTGTGATATAGTTGGTTAAAGTCCTATGTTATATGATTTCTCATAGCATGAATACATGTAATTCATATCTATAATTAGATTAAATGTGAAACATTTTGCAAACTTTCTTATCTAAGGAATATGTTTTTATTGTGGCATTTCAAGGGACTATGCTTTAACAAATATATTTTTTTAAATTTTTCCTTAGTCAACCAGGTATGTTATCAAATATTTTGGGGACCATTAGCTAGTAAATATCTTACTGCATTAAATTGTCATGAGAACATTGGCTTCAAGTGGCGTACTATCCTGAGAAGTAAGATATTTAAATAGAGAATTTCTTCTATAAAAATTATAAAAAATGTTCATTCCTTTGTTATGCATGGCTCAACTGACACTATTCACTTCTATCTGAGTCTTGTAAATCTTAAACATTATTAAAGGGTTTTGCATACTTAGGTAATATCCACACAATTACTTTTGCATGAATATGTTTTAAATGAATAATGTTATTCTTCTAATACTCAGATATTGTAGTATCTTAATGACTTAAACAAAAATGGTGCAATAGATGTGACATATAATAGATGTCAGAAGTCCACAGAGATTTGTGAAAGATGAGAAAAAAGCTAAAAATAAATAAATAAATAACAAGCTTTCTTGAAGACAGTTTACTCAATAAAAGGTGTATTGTTTACTTAATGTTCTAATTAGATTTTCTTTGTAATTGTGGTTGAGGTAGAGTAGTTCTATTTTTCCCAGGTACAAAGGAAACTGCTTATTAATTACTTTGAGATAATGAGAGAAGTAGCAAAATGTGGCATGTTGGAAGAATCATTCTACTTACAAAGTTATAAAACAATAAGACAAACTCAACCTGGGTAGAAAATATAACAATAGTTACTTTCACATGATTAAAAGGTAATTTAAGTGAATACAAATTTAATTCCAGAATTCAAATGATAAACTCCACAACCATTATAGACCTCTGACCTTTATCAGCTTTTAAAATCTTATTAAATTATTTTTTAAAAACTGGAAATGTTTTGTATGAACATCTCTTCCTTCTGTGGCTTCCCAGATTGGCAAATTAAAATGACATGTCTTCTCACACCTAACTGTCCATATACTTGTTTTCTCATAAAATTTTTTAAAAAATACAACAGAGAAAGTAATAGTTGTTTAAATCCAACTTTAAACATTTCACACACAGAGATATGAGGTTTTATTTAATCCTGTGGCTAATTTCATGGCTAAGTCATGTTTTTGCTTCTCCTACTTGTTATATTTCCCCTTGTCACTACAGTTTTTTTTTTTTTTAAATTGACAAGGCAGATGTGAGTCAGTTATATACGCTAATAAAAACAATGGTTATATCATCCCCCAAAGTGACATACAAAGGTCAATTGAGATATTTTTGCTATTTTGAGTCCTAACTTCTTCACAGGGAAATTTTATTTTTAGATATAAAATAAACATATATAATGCACATATATATATGCATATATACACATATACATATATGTATATAATTTTTCCAACATTAATAAGTAGTAAAGCAAATGTATTATTTCAATTACTTATAGGGATATCTAATATTCTCTCCTATAGTAAAAATAGATCTATAGTAAGTAGTTTGAAATTGCCATGTAAATTATATCATTAATAGGATATAATGTCATATATAGATCAGAAACATTTTTGCAATCTAGTTCAGTGGATTTCTATAATTTAATGGAGTAATCTCTGAGTCATGGTCCAAAATATGATTGCAAAGTGTAAATGCCATTGAATTTATTTTCAAATCATACTAATATCTTATTAATATGTAATTAACACATAATGGGTCAAGAAAATGTTAATATATATTAACTTATAGGACATATATTTTCTGCTAGAGCAGTTCTTTGAATATAAGATTATTAGCTTCACAATTTTTCCTATTGTTTCTTTTGTTCGCATAGTTTGAACAGAAGAAGGAATTTTTAAATAGAGATACAGAAAATAAACTTAGTGATCTCAGAGTCATGGTCCAAAATATGCTGGCAAAGTGGAAATGCCATTAAATGTATTTTCAAATCATATTAACATTTTATTTACTATTGTAGCAGCCCAACAAAAACCCAACCTTAGACACATTGCTAAGCCTGAGCCTAATTTCTTTCATCTTTAAGGTAGGGTATGAAGTCTGACTCCATGAGGAAAAAATTAAATAATGCTATGTTCATGAATGAAGTTATCAATACCAATCTCAATAATATGTATAGGGAGGGCGAGGGGGCAGGGTGGGATCCAGAGGGAAACACATCATGTGCTGTATGCCTGTATGTTTCTATCACTCTGAACTTCATTATGATGTATAAATTACCATGCACCAATGAAAGTATATTTAAAAATAAAATAAAAATAAAAAGGGCTGGGAGTATAGTTCAGTGGTAGAGCACCTCTGGGTTTGGTTCCCAGTACCACAAAAAAAAAAAAAAAAAAAAAAAAAAAAATCAGGGGTCAAGGGATGAAATGTTGATACATGGTACAACATGGATGAACTTTCAAAACATGATGCCAAGTAAACAAGATGCAAAAAAACAAATATTGTATGATTCTACTTATATGAAATTTCAGAAATAGGCCAATTCAGAGACAAAGTAAATTAGAAGTTAACAGAGATTTAGAGGAGGATGGGATGGTGAGTTGTTGCTTAATGGTTATAAAGTTTCTGTTTGGGATGATGAAAAAGTTTAGAAATGGTGATGGTTGTATAACATGGTGAATTAATGTAATTAATGCCATCAAATTGTGCATTTAAATATAGCTGAAATGGGAAACTTAATGATATATATATGTGTGTGTGTATATATATATGTATGTATATAACACAATTTAAAAAAATAACATAGTAAACCCAAATCATTAAACTGTATACCTTAAATGGGGAAATTGTATAGAATATGAACTATATCTTAGTAAAGTTGTTAAAAAAAAAGGGGGGGGAATAGGAAGAATGATAAGTAGTCCTTTGTAGAAGTTTCATGGAGATGGCTCAGAGGCAGACGAAGAATAAGAGGTTTGCCAAATGAGCATTATTTAGCTCTCAGTTACATGGCTGAATTTGAGCTAAACCAGTGCACTTTTGTTTTTATGTTTTTTATACTAGGTTTCTATACTTCACATCATTTGGCATTTGAAAAAGAAATTCATAATATTATGAAGTAGTTCATAATATTCTCTTACACATCTTTCAGCACAGGCCAACAAGGCCCTGGTTATTCCCTCCTCTGGCCATTTTTCAGCTTTGGTTTAAAGCAGGCAGCCTCAAGAGCTGAGTTAATGTCTTCCCTTGGGACAAAGAGCAAGCTAGCTTACTATTGCTAAAAAAGAGGTAGATTCCACAAACTCAGTGTTTCTCACTTGTGACTCAAACCCACCATGTGCAAAACAGCAATGTAGGCTCACACTACATCTCCCCACAGGAGTGGGGAGCAAAAGGAATTGCTGTAAATATGCTGATTTTGATGCTACATGCTATATTGTTAGTAATAAAGTTCTTTTTCTTTGACCCAGGGAGTCTCAAGTCTACTATTGAAATATATGAAACAGTAGTAGGATAACTTATTAGCCTTAACTTGGGCAAAGTCAAATCCCAGGCCAGACAGAACTCTTACTAAATTCTTTTGTGAAGATTTACATGAATATTCAATATATTTAAATATTAAACCTATTCTAGTGAAAACAGTATGGTACTGACACTGAACTCAACATATAAATATTTAGTACAAACTAAAGATTTTAGAAAAGTAAGCTGTGTTTTAATGGAAATTTATTACAAAATAAAGACAGCACTACAAATCAGAGAAAAGAGGGTGGATTACTTGGGACCAAGCATGTATGAATTTTGAATAAATGAAGTTAGATCTTCTCCTAATACTATACCAGAAAAAAATCAGATAGAGATCTAATTAAAAAAAATAAAACAGATGTTTGGGGAAAATTTAAAAGGCTGTTCTTATAAATAAATGTGAAAAAGCCCTTCTTTAGCAAAATAAATAATCATGGAAAATATTAAAAGATCTGCATAAAAGTAAAACAACTCACATGCATGAAATTTTATAAAGATATTAATAGCAACTGATAGGTAAGAAAAAATCATTTCAAGATAGATTGACAGACAACCAGTTCTCTAAAGCATAAGAAATGAACAGACTTTCTGCAACAACTACAACAAAACATCCATGGGTAAAATGGGCAGTTTTAAAAAGGAGAAATATAAATGGTTGATGAACTCATAATACTGACAAAACTTGCATGATGTTTACTTTCAACATAGAATAATGTTAACGTATGCAATAATACAATATATTTTCTGGTTCATGAAATTAATAAATATGAAATAGTGAATGTAGGAAAGAAGGAACATATATTGTTGACAGCACTGTGATTACTATCAATTTTTAACAAAGTAAGATGAAAGTTTCAATACAATTTTAAAACCCCATTTGCTTTAATTTTACACGTTCATTTCAAGGAATTTATCTAATATATAAAAAAACATATGTAGAATATACAAATAGACCTTTTACTGCAGCTTTGTTTATGTAATAAGAGGAACTAGAAACACTCTCCATGTTTCAGTTTGTAAGAAGACAATTTGTGTCAATACAATGAGATAATATACAGATACTTACTAGGAGAAGGAAGTAAGTGAATGAGTATTTGCTTTAGAATGCCCAATGTATATACCACTTAATGGGAAAAAAAAAAAAAACCTCAATGACCACTGACCACATATATAGTAAGATCACATATCCATTTCAAAATAAATATTTTTAAAAAACTAGCTTCACAAAAACTTTTAACAACTTTTAAATACCTCTACATGTTCCTGTGTTGATATAACCATTATAAAAACAAGTAACATGTTTGAATAGATACTGAATCACTGACAGAAGTGTATGGGGAAGAAGCAGCTATTCATTTATCTTCAGAAATTTTACAATTCTATGAACTATAATTAGGAAGAATACTACTTTTGTAATTCAAATTCTTGGAATAGAGTTTTAAAAATAAAGTGAATAGCTGTCAAAAGAAGAAAGGAAAAAATATTGAGCCAGATGATATATTCAATTTCTAACATTCTCTATTTCTGAGTCTTCTAGTGGCAATTGATCCAAAAGCTGAAACCTTCACCTAAACCCACAAGGAGTCTATAAATAGACTGGAGATTTATGAAAAGAATAGATGCATCATTTGTAACCACAGTGATCATTAGATAATATAGGATGTCCTGATCTAAAGGTTGGTAGATGGTGTGACTATTATTTACTGATGATGAGCAAGAACTAAGAACTTTGATCCTCAGGCCAGTACTGGCATTGACAGTGTACTTCTTGACATTCAAAGTATTGAAATCTATCCACTTAGCAGAGAATGCAAAAATAACCAATTAGCTTGTGTAACATGAAAAGATCCAGGCAAAAGATAATTAGATTGCAATAATACAAGAATATTCATGTTTTTCTTGTACAAAGATAAATTATGTCCTACATGGCAGCAAACTAACTGCAATGCATGCATATGCAATAAAATAGTTAAATGATAAAAAGACAGTATTGAGAGCAATATTCAACGAAGAAATCCTTATATAATAGTAACTGGACTTGAATGAATTCAGAAAGAGCCAAAGGAAGCCGTATAGCCTTTCTAAATATTAGAAATATTAATTGCTACCCAAAAAGAAAACAACCAGATCCATGGGACAAGGATAAAATCCTAACCAGGAGAATAAAAAGAAATGCCTTACACAAAATATCAAGTGGGAACCCATAACCAGTAAGAAAAAAATTTATTATCAATTCAGTATAATCAATACAGAATTATTAATGAGATATTTTTCATTTTTCTCATATTAAAGCTTTAAAATCCAATGTGGGTTTTACACTTAAAATGTATCCCAGCAAGCCGACTGTGGTGGCACACACCTGTAATCCCACGACTTGGGAGCCCAAGACAAGAGAATTGCAGGTTCACGGTCAACCTCAGAAGAACTTAGTGAGACCCTTCTCAACTGTTTGAAAATAAAATAGGGTTGGGGGTGTAGCTCAGAAGTAGAAGGCCCCTGGGTTCAATCCCCAGCACATACACACACACACACACACACACACACACACACACACACACATACACACTTTTTTTTTGCCAGGACATATATATCAATATCCCAGCAGCTACAGTGAGATACACCTATAAACCAGCTACGCAGGATGCTAAACAGGAGGACTGCAATTTTGAGGCCAGCCTGGGCAATTTAGTGAGACCATGTCTCAAAATAAACAGTTTAGAAAGGGCTGGAGATGTAGCTCAGAGGTAGAGCACTTGCCTCCCATGCACGAGTCCCTATGCTCAATTCCCAGAATTGCAAACAAACAAAACCCACATAATCCTAATCTAAACCACAATGCTCATTAATACATGTGGCCAGTGACTATTATATCAGACAGTGCATCTCTAGGAAAAATAATCACATATGCAAAGTCAGCTAGAATATAAACTGATACAACCACTATGAAATAATACTAGTTTAAGTTCTGTGTTCCCAGCAATTACACATCTGGGAATATATCAATGGTACTACCTCCACCACCAATGGAACACTGAGATTTTCATTATTTTCATAGAGTACTCTTTTCTTACATTGGTATTAATACAATATTTTTTGCAACTTGAAGAAATGCACTGTATATACTCACTGTCATTATAAATGAAGGCAGGGATATCATTTTAGCATTGAGCCCTATGCTTTCACCTGTCAATTCTGATCACTGACAGACTTACCCGGAAAGAAAACTTGCATAGTTGCTAGCCTCTGTTTCATAACTTCTAAATCTGCCCATTCTTCTAAATACAACAATGCAACACAGTGACCATTATTTCATAGGCCCCAAATGTTAGCTAGATTTGATGCCTTTTTTTTTTTTTTTTACAAATTTATTGCTACTAAAATTCTACCAGCTACCAACTAACATGACTCATAGGTAAGAGAATCAGTGGCATTCGTTATCTACTTTCCTAGGTTATTTAAACATAGTATAGTAAAGAGAGTACTGACAACTTCTGAATTAAATTTTTGTGGCTTAATAACTGTACCTGTCTGAGGTTTTCCCCCTAATCTCCAAAATAGGAGTAATACCAACTTCACAGAGTGGTGGGGAGAAAAGTGCCTGTCACAGTGCCTCTCACAAAGGCCTCCTCCAACACAGCCCCACTAAAGAAAAGAGAAAAGGAGCAAGATTGATATCAATATGTCAATTTACCTTTTTAAACATTGCTCAATGTTTTCATGCATCATGATTAAAGGCATCTATTTACATTGAGTGTCTAAAAATAAAAAACTTTCACTAAGCAAAGAAATATAAGTCAAAGAAAATAATATACATTTTTGGACTTCTACAGTAACAAGTACTCTTTTAAATGATATTTTTCACATTTGGAGAGGCTACAGTGATTTTTTTAAAAATCTCATGCATGAGTGGTGCTAGTGTTAACTTCCATCACAGCTCCAAAGAGAAATGGATATGCCAGGAACTTATTTTTGATTTACTAACTCTTATATCAGTAAGTTTTCCTTGGAAAAGAGTTAAAAATACAAATATTTATACCCCAAACAGTTCAGCTTATTTATAATAAAACAATGACAATAACCTAAATTCCTAATAAGAATATATACAATAAAACCTAAATCTATAGAATACTTAATCATCTTAAATGATATTTAAGGTGACTAGTCTCATGAAATAATTTTATATGTTGATTAGCATACAGAACTATCAGATATAGAATATTAACTATGCAAAAATGCATAGAAAAATAAGAATTACTGGAGAAATTGCTTTTTCATTTAAAATTCTTAAACAAAAATATATCAATTTAAATCCATGTTTGCATATTTTAACTAAATATCACTTGATATAAGATCAAATTTCTCCTAAAACTTAATGACAAATTGTTTTTCCAACAGACCAAGTTAAAATTTTTATGTCAGTTAAAAAGTGTCATCATGGTGTTGTTCTTTGCCAAGGATGCCAGAAATTTTCACATAGAATACAGATTTCCACTTTATAATTCTTTGGAAACTGATTAGTAGAACTCTTTTATTCTAATTAACTTGTGACCATTCTTTTGGCCTGTGTGTGTGTGTGTGTGTGTGTGTGTGTATACCCATGTGTGTGATCTTAAAAGCTTTTTAGTATTAGATATGCTTCTTAAAGTATTAAGTAATGTTCATAAAAGAGAAGATATTACATATTTGCCAAGCTAATAAATGCAGCACATCCCCCATCTGCACATATTTGATGGAAAATGCAGAAGCCACTCTAGCTAGATAGTAAAGATCTGAAGGGACCTCAGTCATACCACTGGGTCTTAATCAGTCCAAAAGGCTCATTTGTTGCCTAGAGACAAATATATGCTAGCTATTTCTACATCATTTAGGCCATGCATAATCATCTTGATAAGGAAGCAAAATTATGACTCTAGGACTTCCTGAAACAAGAGGAAACATTTTAAGTTTTATTCTCATGGTAAAAATTTACTTTTTTTGCCGGGCGTGGTGGCGCACGCTAGTAATCCCAGCATTTGGGAGGCTGAGACTGGAGGATCCGGGTTCGCGGCCAGCCTCAGCTACGTAGGCACTCCACAACTTAGTGACTTAGTGGGACCCTGTTTCAAAATAAAGAATAAAAAATAGGGCTGGGGGTATAGCTCAGAGGTAGAATGCCCCTGAGTTCAATCCCCAGTACTGCAAAAAAAAAAAAAAAAAAAAAAAAAAAGTTACTTTTTTTAAAGGGTGGTAAAAACAAATTAATACCCATTGGGTGATTTTGGCTCCTTCTGCATTTGAAGTAAACCAGAATGATTAAAATTCATTAGATAAATTCATTGCCAACTTGGGCTGTTTTTCTCAGTATGCTTCCAGATTCTGTAAGACTCGCTTTTTCAGAAAGCCTGACTGCCACTTTTAAAACTCCTTCCAAAACAAATTATTCCCTTACTTGGCAGAAATTAAAGCCTAAAAGAACTTTCCCTTGCTATCAGAGGTTAACAGATTATAGCACCATTTATACAAACTGGGCAGCAAACAGTTAAACAGTGAAGCTTGGGCTGAAGTCTGGCTGCAACCCAGGGCCAGTAGCAACGGCAGCCCTTGGCCCTCTTCAGGCTAGGCATAGGGAGAGATGCTGTGCATGAGGGCCAGGAAACAACCTTGGAGACAGGTGTGTTTGATTAATGGGTGGAGGAGGAGGGATACTGTCTGTAGCTCTACAATCCATGGCAAACTATAAAGAGCTCTTTTCACCAGGGGAGGAACAGAACAGCAAATGGGGCTGGAAGCAGGGTGGCCCCAGCAAGGGAGATATCCTCTGCCTCAGTGACTAGTATAAGAGAAGCAGAGGCTTACAACAGAGTTGCATATGCTCTATCTGGAAATAACTGGATTCTTTCTGGAGGAATACCATTTCTTGGCACTTCATAGTATTTTCAGAACATCTTCTCTGAAACTAACAGTATTCAGCCCAGAGAAAACACTGGATAATATGGAAAATATTACAAGCAGAAGGAAGAAAACATAGGAACAAATTAAGGATTGAGAAGGAAATGCACATGCGCTGCGCGCACGCGCACACACACACACACACACACACACACACACACACAGACACATACACATATGTAAACACATTGCACCATTCTTTTCAATTCACCACTTCTGTCATTCCACCAATGTCCTTTGAAGTAATAATAATAGAAACTATCTGAATATGGATTAACTCAAGTGACTCTCCTTGACGCCCTTGATTCCCAACCAGCCATGGAGTTTACCAGAAGCACAGGTCTTATCCTAACTGAAAAGTTCATGCAGACCAGCAGTTAAGGTGAGAAAAGAATGCTAGTCACTTTTGTTATATTCGATTTTCTTCCCTTCTGAAATACAATCTTACAAACTCAACAAAATTATTCAGAGAAAAATAATTTGAAAAATGGCAGACCTTCTAGATCCCACTGGTCATATTTAAAATAGGACCTCAAAGCATCTAAACACCTGAGACAATTTATATTTTCAAAATTACTCAAACTTGAAATTCCAAACATCCTCCCTAATTCTCTACTTCATTTAAGAACTCTCCTTCCCAAACTACTACCTCCAAAATATAATTTGCCAACATACAGATAATCAGAGAATTCCCGGAAGACTCATTTTCTCTCTACCCAAGGGGCTTGCATTTCATTCTTCCAAACATTGGCAGAATTCTAATAATCATGATAATGATCCAAACGTGTACATGAATATATGTACATATGTATATAGATGCATGCAAGTACAAGAAGTTATAATCCTTCCCTTGCACTGCACATACATTTTAGTGTTCAAAAAATCATACAAACTACAGTTTTGTTTTCAGTGGTACAGTTTGTTTTAGTATTATTTCAATTAACTGCATTATTTTGATTCAACAAGACTACTCATTAAAGGGTACAGTTTTTTAGTATTTAAAATAAATGCATCTGTATTAGGGAGAAATTTCCCTTATCATGAATGTTCAACCAAAAGCTGCTCATCTAAAGATATGAAAGAAGTTTAAAGTTTGCTTTTTGTTTTGGTTTTGCATTGAATCCTAGACACCATAAGTAATAATTAGAGTTACTACAACTCATGAAGTGCTGAGAGGAAACCAAATGGAATGGATCTTAGTTAACATTATTTATCAGAGCTAAAGAGAAAAATCTGCTTAAGCCTGTACTAACAATGTTTTCATATTGTGCTAACTAGATCAAAATAACCTAATGTGCTTTCTAAAGTAAAAAAATAAAAAGTTTATATGGTTTGTTCTTAAAATAGCTATGTAATACACAAACATCACCAAAAACATACAAACTTTAAAGCTTCTTTTATATAAGATGCTAGAATTTTTCATTCCAATTAAGTACAAAATCAAGGACAGTGGAGTGAAATGGCTGCAAGTATTTTTGATTTGTATAAATGCAATGAGCAATGATTTTAATTTAACTCTCAAAATGTTTATTAAAATGTTGTTACCTATCTAAGACAGCAGTCATCATTTAACACCTAAGATTCCCAACATCAAGTATTCTAATAATCCTAATATGCTACTAACATTTACATATTCTTTCTTTTATAATTATAGTAACAGGTAGATATTCACCATCTCTTTTTTGGTCATTTACATCATGGAGAAAATATTCTCTGCACCCCATAAAACATATCTTCATATTAGCCAAAATCCATATATCTTTTCCCTTTCCACAGTTCCTAGTACTCTATTATATTGATTCCATTTACCATTGCAAACAGAATTATAAAAATCCTAAACATAGTATGTTTGAATTACTATTTTTACTAGGCACCATTATTTACACAAAGTTCTTAACATGTTTAGTAAAGTAACAGATTTCATATTGTTTATGGATCTTCAACTTAATAAAATTCTTTTAAGAATATATTAAAGAAACTAGATAGATTAAATACCAACAGTATATTACAACTCTTATTTAGAGTTTCCACATGAATATCAAAAGATCTTTCTAAGGAATTGTACTTTAATTTATGAAGGATTGAGATTATTGTTTTAATTTATCAACTTATTCCATTTTCTTACTTGTATTAACCCATAAAATAACATAAGCTCTCAAAAGAAGTTAAATATGAAATAACTAAATAGCAATATTGATTTGTTTTCCTCACCACATATGTATTTTTTGCTCAGAAGTTCAGTCCCCCAAATATCTCAGAATAAATTGATATATTCACATCCATGTGTAATATCAATGTGTTGCTTACCTCAGTCAGGTGGGGTGTAGGGTTAAATCCACAGAGATTACACACTCGTTCTTTGCATTCAGTGCAAGTATTGAAGTTAGGAGGATCTTGAGAACTGATGTTGAGTTCCGTTTTGCACAGAGGACAAGCTGCTTTTGGTTTGGTGGTTTTCTCAAGCTTGTGAGGGAGGACGGCCTGTTGAGGTTCAGCTGTTGGAGGTTTGCTATCCTTAACAGGTGGGGGCTTCTTGTCCACTGTTTCTGTTGGAGGTTTGCTATCCTTAACAGGTGGGGGCTTCTTGTCCGTTGTTTCTGTTGGAGGTTTGCTATCCTTAACAGGTGGGGGCTTCTTGTCTATTGTTTCTGTTCTTTTCGCTGTTGGAGCTTGCTCAGCTTTGGGCTCTAATTTTTCAGCCACTGGAGGCTTTGTTTCCTTTTTCACAGGTATAACCTTGGCAGGTGCTGGTGGTGCGGGACCTGTGGACTTGGGTGGCCCCTGAGCAGCAGAGGGCTGTGAAGGAGGAGGCGCCTGTTTTGCTGGAGCTGCTGGGCCACCTTGTGACTGAGGTCCAGGCTGGCCTGCTGTGGAAATTAAATTTGATGCTTGACTGAAGATTGATGCTCCAAACCCGAAGAGTTTTCCAGTTACCGTTTCTTGAGGAGTTGTAGGCTGTGATCTGGGGGAGTCAGTAATACTCCCCAGATTCAGACTGAACCGTCTTGACTGCTCCTGAGGCTTGGGGGGCTGTGGAGATGCAGGGGCAGTTTGGCCAGTGGTTGGTCGTGGGCCAGGGGGTGTTGGTGACCCTTTTGGCATTGGCTTGGCATCTGGTTTAGGACTCATTTTGGTTGGTGTTTTCTTGGGTTCTTCCTTCTTTGCAGCTGGATCTACTTGTTTTTTATCTTTGCTCTCTGAACTAGGACCAGGTTGTGAGAGTATTTTTGAATCTGATGCAGGTCGAGGTATGGCTTTAGAATCAAATGGGGTGACTTTTTCTCCTGTTGGGGGGAAACTCTGTGAGGGTTTGGCAGAGTCTGTTTTTATAGAAGGGGCTGTTTTCTCTGGAGCCTGAAGCTGTGCTTGGGAGCTTGGAACATCAGGTTTTGTTGTTGCTGATGAAGGTTCAATGTCTGTGGGTGGCTTCTTGGGCTGCTTTGGTTTCTCATCAGCCACAGTGGCCTTGGCCTGCTCAGATGGGAGGACAGAAGGCTCTTTAGGAGGGGTTGGCTTGGACTCTGCCACAGGAGGCTGCTTGGCTGGCATTGGGGGAGAACCATGCAGCGTTGCTTGTTTCACTAGTGGTGGTGGCTTTTTAGACTCTGGAGCCTTTGAGATATCTTGCTTGGGTGCAGTATCCTTCTTTGGGGACATCTGCTGTGGCTGTGGTGATGATTTACTCACTGCTGTTGTAGGAGTAACAGGAGCAGTCTTCGGTTTGGGCTGGGGTGATGATGGAGTAGGAGCCAGGTCACCTCCTAGAGCTCTTTGCATCTGACAGTTTAAACACAGCCACTCTTTTACCTAGAAATAATAAAAAACAATGGTCACTGACATAATAACACTGGGAAAACACAAAAATCTTCTCAAAACATGCCTGCTATCATTTCAAATGACCTCTTTATTCAAGATATAACAATATGAACCACCCACATTCATTTATATTAAAATATAAAAAGTTTAATCAAATACAAATATAATCAATGAACCTCAGAGATCAGAGCACACTGCATATTAAGGAAAATAAAAAGTAAAAATCAAAATGTAGTTTTATGTTTCTTCCAATATTAATTTTATTATTCTTTACCTATAATTTGTTCAAATTCTGACAACTCCCAGAAATAGAAAATAAAATGTTTTAACTAATTACAATCTATTAATCAATTATGATATGTATTTTCTCTATTTATGACTCATAAACAGTTTTTAGTTATACAACCCAGAGTAGGTTAGTTCTGAAAACACTGCTAATTTTGTAAATTAGCAGAGTATTACTTCCGCCATCCAAGTTGACACACTCAAATGTGTAAAAACAGAAACTGTTAACTATGCTGGGTTAGAAAGAGAATATTCTCTGCAAAGAAAATAAGAAATAGCAGCATCCCCTCAAACTATCGTAAATAGCATGATTTAACAAAAATAGTTTCCTTAAAATTTTTATGAGCCAGGCGTGGTGGCGCATGCTTGTAATCCCAGCATTTGGGAAGCTGAAACCTGAGGATCCAGGTTCGCGGCCAGCCTCAGCTACCTCGTGAGGCACTCTGCAACTAAGTGGGACCCTGTTTCAAAATAAAGAATAAAAAATAGGGCTGGGGGTATAGCTCAAAAGTAGAATGCCCCTGAGTTCAATCCCTAGTACTGCAAAAAAAAATTAAAATTTTTATGAACACACTTGAAAGTGCAAAATAAGAAATTAATGTACATATTTGACTAGTAATGTATATATGTGTATGTGAGAGAGAAATGTCTACATGTGAGCTATATATATATATATATAAATTTGTGTATAATAGAGTATGTGTTTATAATATATACACAAACAATAACTATTTTTTTATATTGTATCTATTGTGAAAAGATGTTGAACTTGGTATGGAAAATTAGAAGATAATTTAAGAGTACATTTATCTTTATCTTTATTATTCCAAAATAAAATCACAGAATGTTTTAAATATTTCAAGAATAATTTAGAATGTGAAATTCTACCATTATACAATCCTCTACATCCAAAGTAACTAATGTCAATAGTTGGGCTCTAAAATTCTTTGTACAGAATGTTTTATGGTGAAAAAAAAAAATAAAAACATATGGGGAAAAAATTTCCCATAGTAAGAAACTGTAAACTGTCAGATTTTCAAGCAACTGCCTTTTGAAAAGAAATTTAACTAAGCATTCCTAAGTATAATAAAGCTTCTTTGAAATTCTTTATACTAATATCAATTTGGTTTATTTTGCAATCACATGGATAACAAACATGATTAGAGAATGTTAAAGTGGATTTTCAACTTAAACTAAATGTTATGTTTCTGTTTTAAAAACTGAATCACAAAGTAACATTACAATATTTATCAAATATGAGTGGTAAGTAATTTGATATTCATGATATTTTATTTCAATATATGTCTCAAGTGCCTGTGTATTCATTCCTATATGTTTGAAACAGTCCACAAAATAAATAACTTTTTATACATACTCATATAAATGTTTGAAGTCCCAATACAATCAAGCAATTGCTACTGCAGCAAGTACCAGGACAAAAGACAAGCTAAAATGTAAGGAAACTTCAGCTCATTTTATCCCCTTTTTGAGGGAAGGAAATACCTCTATAAACATACATGTGCCCATCTACCCACACCCCCTATTACCAATGTCAATTCTGCTATTCTATATATCATTTTTCTCATTTATTTTCATCTATAGCTTTACATGATCACCTCAGTCAGACAAAAGAAAAATATAATTAAAGACATAATTCTTTTTAAGTATTGTAACTTTATGTAATATTATCTATTACGATGAGATATGTATCCATATTAACCAGTTTAAATTACTTGCTCTTATTCTTTTTTTTTAAACAAGTGTCAAAGCCAAAGTAGATGAAAAATTAATCAATATTCATTCCTTTATCCAAATGTTTATTGAGTACTTTCTACAGAGCATATACCACTGAATAAAGAACCAAAAATCTCTGATCTGACAGAGACAACATTACAGTGAATACTTAGATAAGAAACAAGTTAAATGCACTATATAATTTCAGAGTTTTTGTAGATATATAATAAATATCTGAATATATTGTGATGATTCCTTCTTCCCTTTCATTCCTGCTAGTTTCTCCTTCGTTCTCGTTCTCTCCCTCTCTCTCTCTCTCTCCTTCAAATTTCCTTGGTTGCATTTGGCTTTATCAGTAAAGCTGTAAGTTCCATTGCAATGTGACCATTGCAGCTTCATGCACATCTGGTCATTAAGTCCTAACTGCATTTTTGGTCAAATGCGAAATTAGAACACATTCATGACATGTCTAATATGTGATATATGTCAACATTCGGAAATATATTTTCCGCTGTCTTTATGTGAAAATAAAATAATATGGTGTAGTTTATAAAGGTGCAAAAGCATACCAAAAGGTAGGAAAAGGGAAGTAGAAAGCACGAGTGGCTGCTCCTTCACTGAGAATTCTGCTTTTCTTTTAACACACCCTTTTCATAAACAGACCTCACTGTCCTATCTTTTGTCCTTTTAATGACAACATTTTTTTCACTCTGATAAACAACACATAAAAGATATTTGATCCTTCCCTGTTCTTTCTCGCTCCTAGAATACAGGTTGAAATCACTGTCTATATCAAAATATGAAAAGCTTTTTATCCTCTTAGGATTTTTTTTTTTAACTAGAGCCTCCTTTTTATTTAATTGTACTGGTCTAATCTGCTGGATATAGAAATTATTTTTATCTCAACATTTATCAACAGTCTTATACTGAAAATAACAGCATTTTCAATCCCCTAATTGACAAAAAAAAAAAAAGTTTTCCTATATATTCCTATATATTGAGCAAATGAAAAGGTCTACAATCAGCCCCAGAATTAACATTGTGAACCACCTTCCACTTTGCTGTCTATCATGTCAGTTCACAATGTACTTAGGGAGAGCACCCAGTACTCATAGAACACTTCCATGATATGTCTAATACATATGTGATATATGTCAACATTCGGAAATATATTTTCCACTGACATAGGGCCACTGTCACCTGTCACTCAAGTTAGAAATTTTACTGTCATATTTTGACCACATTCTCTTTTCCCCAAGTGGGTCTGCACTGCTTGTGAAAAGTAATTCCCCATTCATTCTCTCACATTCCTAGCCACTCTCTCCCATTTGGCCCTGATCATTTCTCAAACATTTGACATTTCCACCAAAGGAAACTGTTTAAAACAAACAGGAGTGGTTGACTCTAACCACTTTCCCTGGAAACCTCAACGCCTTTCCACTAATACAAAAGAAAGATAATTTTATGGGAAGTTCAAAATATGCACAATTCTACTATTCAGGATTATATTCCCTGAAAGATTCAAAGCAACAAATGATGACTTCACCATAATAGTCTTTCTACTGACCCCCAAAGGTTAACTGACCTTTTGAGTATCACAGACATTCACAAATATTTTTTGAGCTGGTTTGAATTAAACAAATTTGTTGAACATGTTTAACTGTGCTCTTCAAGCTACAGTATTTCTGTGTTGACTCTGCCAATCCTCACTGTTTACCCAATCAGCACAGCAGGCTTCTGTCTTTGTTTTCTGGTTCCATGTCATTCTCCCCAGAACCCTATTTTATACTTTGCCTCAATGACAATCTATCCCCATTTTGATATTTTTATTCAAACTAAAGTTTCCCAGTTAGATTATCTAACTGTAGACAATTACTGTCCTTATTTTACTTCAAAAATTAAACACTTTTCTCTAATTCTAAGCAGAGATGTACCTGATTCAATACTACTATCACTGCATCAGATACTTGCTGCCAGTTACATGGGGTACCTGTGTCTATAACATAGTTGGTCTCCTCTCATTCTACTATAGCTATGAGTGAGGATCTTGGAAATACCAGTCCTAATCACTTCCTCCTTTTACCAGAGAAGTCAGACAATCTCTGAGGCCAAGACTGATTCAGAGACAACAACTCACAAAGATTTCACAACTTCCTAGGTTCTCTGTCACAAGTGGCACCTTATCCCTAACACTACATCATAATCAACCACTTCAGTTGGTAAATGGTGAGTCAAATGGAATATATGGTACCAATTCTTATCTTCAATATGCAAGCATTAAATGGAAAGAAGCTAACTTTATTACACAGATATGCCAAACCTGAACTACTCCTAAACTGAATACCAAAAAGGAGTCATCTTTTGCTTTCCCTACCAATAACCTTACTTAAGGAGGTTCATAAATGAAATTCAAGGTATGGAAATACAATTATTTAAGGGCTACTCTAATTCAATTAGCTCTACAGAAAAGAACAAAATAAAGGCATAAGATTTTTCATTGCTTTAGTCTTTCTAACTTAACATGATACATAAATGGCAGTAAAAAGATAGTAAGAAAGCACTTCTGTTCATTCTCAGATCACTGTGTGTTTTAGTATAGATCTGCACATAATCACTCTAACACATTTCTCTGATTAATGTAATCCCCAGGTTTCCTATTTGTTGAACTTATGTTATATAGTAAAGATGGGAAACATGGTAATGCAATTTCACTGAATAAGGCCTTTGCTGGATAATCACAAATGGCTTATTTAGATCTTTCAAGAGGTACAAATGGAAGGTGTAATTGTGGACATCACATACAGAATTTCAATTAATAGTGCCACTGTCCCAACTATTGATTATGAAAGAATTACATTCTGATTTTCAGAGTGTGTCTTCAATAATAGTTTAAGAAAATTGACTTTATACACCTAAGTAATGAAGTAAACTGGTAGACTTGGGGATCCCAGAATTAAAGTATATTTTTCACTCAGAATTATCATCAATTTGTTTAGTTTAGAAACAGAATGGAAGCCTCTCAACACCAAGGGTGGTTGCATACCTGTAATCCCACTACTTTGGAGGCGGAGACAGGAGGATGGCAGGCTTGAGTCCTACCTTAGGAGACTTTGAGCAACTCTAGTGAAATCGTGTTTCAAAACTAAAGTTATAAAGTGCTGGGGGTGTAGCCTGGAGGTAGAACACCCTTGGGTTCAACCCCCAGAACCACAATAAACAGAATGAAGCCTTTCAAAACAACGAAAGCAAAAAAAAACTTCTTCGTCCAACAAACAAAAAATCTGCATTAAATTTAAAATGGAATCTCAGCTCAATTATATAGCATTTATCCTTGGAATAATGGAACACCAAAAAAAATATTAGGAATTTATATTTTCTGGTGTTCATATTAGCTGTTGAATATGTTTTCTTCAATCATGGTTCTATCCTGTCTTTACACAATAAAACCTGTTGGGTTCTTCTTCTTGCCTCACTACAAATAAACTTTTCTATAACCTCTACTGTCTAAATGGATCATTTGTTCTATCAAGACAGTCTTCTCATCCTCTCCTACCTGAGCAATGATTCTCATTTGACAGTGGGCTCTTTTCTCATGTTCCTGAATGCAGCTCAACTTTGACAATCCACATTGACTTTCCTCCTTTGCCACTTACTATTTCATCATCACTGAAAGCCTGCTACTTCTCAACTATTACTACTACAATCTGAAATGGCATTTAGATTCTAACACATACTGGTTTAAAGTATTTTCCAATTACTTTCTCTACTCTCATCTTTACACTTGAAAAAGGAGTGCTTACTTCTCAGGCTTGCTCTTCTGTATTGGGTATCAAATAAACTTTGAATATTATTTAACAATGAATTATTCCAAAAGTTTTTTTTTTTCCCTGTCTCTCATAAAATTACCTTGAAATACTTATTGAAAGCCTTGTATTATTTTGAATGATATAGAAAGATATAACAAGATGAACAGTTCTAAGAAATCAGCCAGTAGGGTGGTACATGCCTGTAATCCTAGCACTTGGGAGGTTGAGACAAGAGGATTGCATAATCAAGGTTAGCCTCAGCAATTCAGCAAGATCCTCAGCAACTCAGTAAGACCTTGTTTCAAAATAAAAACAAAAGGGCTGGGGTGTATCTTGGACATAGAATGCCCCTGGGTTTAATCCCTAGTACCTTAAAAAGAAAGGTTTAAGTCAATATTATAAAAAAAGAATCCAAGCTAAGGTTTGGATTATTCTTTCTGCTACTCAAAGATTGCTCAAAGCACATGGACTCCCCCACAGAGGCAGTTACTCTCAACAGCAGTTTGGCTGCAGATGGCTCACTGTAGTTATCATCTTTAGCTATGCATATTAATGCATAATTTATTTTGGTTAAAAAATAAGACAATAGCATTCCTCAGACTTGTGATAACATGCTCAGCAATTTGGTGAAGCAATTTTATTTAAAACATCCAAAAGCTGGATGGATATTTCCTCTTTGAAATTGTACAGATTAAAATTTGCTTCTACATAATTCAGAAACCATAAACAAACCTCTGATATGTAAATCAAATATGCACTCTTTTTTATCAAACATAATAATGCTCATCAATTGCTAGCAATAACATTTGTAAATCATCACAAATAGGATCAGATGATAGAAGCATGATTTAATATGTTTGTCAGGGTATCCCTAAATAAGAAAAACCTATACTCTCAAATATAGCAAAATTTATAAAATAATTATAGTTCATAGATATGAAAGTAGAGAGATATTCTATTGCAGTCATGGGACAAAAGGAAGATCACAAATTAGTAAACTAAACTTACATGCATTATACATTAACACTTCTAGACTAACTCTTCTACGATGATTCAAACTTTAATACCTCAATTTATTATAACACATCAGGCTATCACACAGTTTGCAGCCTGTAATCCAATGGCTCCAATTAGACAGTGTTTGCACAATAATTTGAACAGCTTATTAAATTTTTCACTTATTATTTAATTTACAAATGAAAAATTTAAAAGTGAATTACATCAGTGTAGTGAATCAAAGGTCCCATAAACATATAAAGAAACAAATATTAACAACTCAGTATATATGCTGAAAGGAACATTATCTTTAAATTCAATCAGATGCTCACTAGAATTAAGCTGATTAATTGTGTGTTGACTTGGAAAAGAAAGACATACATTTTTGAAAATATATGAAATGCTTAAAAAGCTTGTGCTGAGTCATAAAGAACAAAATTATGTCATTTTCAGGCAAGTGGATGGAATTAGAGAATATTATGCTAAGCAAGAATGGCTGGTCTCAGAAAACAAAGGTCTAATGTTTTCTCTCATATATGTGGAAGCCAGAAAGAGAATAGGAAACAAAAGAGACTTCTGATAATTGAGTAGAGAGACCAGTAGAATAGTGGGAAGGAATCGGAGGAAGGTGAGAAATGGAAAATGCACTGATGAAAAAAATGCTTATAGCTAGGCATGGTGGCGCACGCTTGTAATCCCAGCATTTAGGAGGCTGAGACCAGAGGATCTGGGTTCGTGGCCAGCCTCAGCTACTTAGTGAGGCACTCCGCAACTACTTAGTGAGACCCTGTTTCAAAATAAAGAATAAAAAATAGGGCTGGGGGTATAGCTTGGAGGTAGAATGCCCCTGAGTTCAATCCCCAGTACTGCAAAAAAAAAGCTTATAATAATCTATGTCCATTTATGAAGGTATCACCACCAATCTCATTAGCATGTTCAGATAGGTGGGTAGCAGGCTGAAATCTGAAGGGGACACACCAACACCTGCTTGTATCACTTTTAACCTCACTAAAATATGTAATTGCAATGCACCAATAAAAATATTTAAAAATAAAAATGCTTGTGCAAAAAGACAAAGTTGCACAAGGGAATTTTAGCCTCTTCTAGCTTGTCGTAAATGGAATGGAAGCCCTTTACAACTTGTAAATTTTTTCAGATTTTTACATAATTCCATGCATATACATTTTCATAAAAGTACTTAAGGAAAATCTGATTTTAATATTATGTTTAATCAGCTTTACATTATGTTGTACTTTTCCCACAAATCCTATCTATATTGGGGGGGGCGGGGGATTGGGGATTGGACACAGGGATATTCTAGCTCTGAGCTACACCCCAGCCCTTTTTATTTTTTTAACTTTTGAAACCAAGTCTCACTAAGTTGCAGAGGCCGGCTATGAACCTGTGATCCTCTTGTTTCAGCCTCCCAAGTACTGGGATTACAAGCATAAACCACCAAGCCTGGCTTACATTTTCTATTATCATTTATTTTCTTATGATCATTTTTAAATCCTTCCTGTCAGTAAGTTACAAAATTGCACGTAGCTACACATTGAAGTTTTTTTTTCAACAAGTGCAATTAAAGAATTCCTAATCACATGTTCACATAGTGAAATCTGCCACTTGATTTATTTTGTTTTACATAAATAGAAATCAGTTGTTAAGAGTTAGGTATGCAACTAAAAATTCTAACTAGCTGGGTGTGGTGACCCAAGCCTATAATCCCAGTACTTGGGAGGCTGAAACAGGAGGATTGCATGTTTGAAGCCAGCATCAGCAATTTAGCAAGACTCCAAATAAAAAATAAAATTGTGCTAGAGGTGTAGCTCAGAGGTAGAATGTCCCTGGGTTATCCCCAGCACCACACACACACCCCTAACTGGTACATAAATAATAAAATGTCATATTTATATGAATTTTTTACAACTAATACTTTTTTGATTCGAGAAAAATAAGAACAAAAATGGTGGTGTGTTGTTTTCTATTCAGGTGAGGCCAGATTTTATTAGCATGTACTTTATTACATTCTACTTTACAATAAGATTTTTACATCTTAAATTGCTAAATTATTGGTTCCCCTTCTAGACTCTTAATTCTATTACTGACAGTAAATGGTCAAAGTTATCACCTTTATAATCTCTATTATCAAATTCGAGCAAAGTGGCTGGCTCAGAGTAGGAGCTCACAGCTTTCCCAAAGAACAAATACGAAGGCATTGCTGAAGACTTCTTTGGGCAGCAGTGAGTCAGGAAGTACAAAACCAATGCTCTTGAGCCTCAATTTTTTAATTTTTATTTCTGTTTTTATATACTTTTACTGAAACATTGGAATTATACACCATAATGAGGTTCAGAGTGAAAGAAACATACCTGCCACAGCACTTGGTGTGTTTCCCTTCTGACCCCATCCCATTCCCTCCCCCTACCTGTACAGATTGCTGTAATTGGTGTCCATAATTTCACATATGTACATAGCATTATTTGAACTATTTCCTTCATTGAGTCTCCTTTTCCTCCCTCTGCCTACCTTCCCCTTTTGTTTCCTAGTTTCTCTCTAGCTGCACATATGAGAGAAAACATAGGACCCTTCACTTGCTAAGACTGGCTAATCTCAGCATAATATTCTCTAGTTCCATCAGTTTTCCTGCAAATTACATACTTTTGTTCTTTATGGCTGAGTAAAATTCTCTTGTGTATATATACCACACTTTTGTGATCCATTGGTCTGTTGATGGACATCTAGGCTAGTTCCATAATGTGGCTATTATGAATTGTGCTGCTATAAACACAGATATGTATGTATCTCTATAATATTCTGACTTCAATTCCTTTAGAAAGATACCCAGAAGTAGTTTAGCTGTGTCATATGGTGGTTCCATTCCCAGTCTTCTGAGGAACCTCAAATTTTTTTTTAGATAAAATATTCTGAAAATAAACTCCTGCCAAGAAGAAAGAAGATAATTTCTTTTTAAATTTAAGGATATGTAAAACTCTCTCTCATTCATAAACACACACACGCACACACACACACACACACACACACACACACACACACACACTTCCTGTAATTTAGAAATTTAGGAAATGAGCAGAGCACAGTGGTACATGCTTATAATTTCAATACTTGGGAGATTGAAGTAGAAGGATCACAGGTTCCAGGACAGCCTCAACAATGTAGTGAGGCTCTCGGCAACCTAGCAAGACCCTGTTTCAAAACAAAAAATTAAAAAGGTCTGTAACTTGGAGGTAGAATGCCCCTGGGTTCAATCCTCAGGACCACAAAAAGAAAAGAAAAAAAAAAGATAAATTAATTTAGGAAATGGCATAGTGAATCGAGTAATTAATAATTCAGCTACAGACAAGGTAGTTTCTTATAAAAAAAAAAAATAAGATGCTAAATTTGGGCTCAGAAGATCTGGCTTCTTGTATGTTTTCTTTTCTTTTTTTTTTTTTTTTTTATGGTACTAGGAATAGAATCCAGGGCCTTGTACATTCTTCTAGACAAGCACTCTACCACTGAGCTACATCCATAGCCTTTTTTATTTAATTTGAGAAAAAATGTTACTAGATTTCCCAGGCTGGGCTTTAACTTGAAACCCTCCTGCCTCATCCTCCAAAGTGGCTGAGATTATAGGAATGTACCACCACATCCAGCCTGAAATTTTTCACCTCAGTTTTCTCACAAATGAAACTAACAATGATGGTACCATCCCGATTGCCTATTAGAATTTATAAAGATGAATAGTAATAACAATAATAATAAATATGTATTTAAAATTTTTCAATTTCAAAGCACTTGCACTTATATTGCCACATGTGACTTTTCATATATGCATGTTCTCACACTCAAATAATGAAAGTAACACTCAGAAAAGTTAAGTGACCTGACCAAAACACACAACAAATGAGTAGTTGAGCTAGGATTCATACCCACATTGTCCAAGTCTAAAATTCCACATTCATTTTACTTTTCTAAAATGTCATCTTATGACTAGTTTATTTTTATTATTATTGTGTGCATGTGGTAGAGGGGACTGGATCCAGAGGCATTCTACCTACAAGTTATACCCTATCCCTTTTTTTAAAATTTTAAACAGGGTCTTGCTAAGTTGCTTGGGCCTCCTTAAGTTGCTGAGGCTGGCCTTGAACCTGCAATCCTCTTGTCTCAGCTCCCATGTATTGGGATTACAGGCATGCAATACCATACCCGGCTTTATGACTTATAAAGAATTAATGTATATTTAAAAATGCCTTAGAAATTAAAATCTACTTTCCTTAGTCTGCTTACTCGTTTTTAAAATGTGAATATCATCATATTAAAGGAGCATTAGATGACAAACCACATATAAATTCCCTAGTAAAGTTTGAATGCAATGTTTGACTGCTTACGGGTGCACAATCTCCCATTCCTATGACAAAAGACTAATCTTCTTTCTTACTGAAGAAAAAGGCAAGAAACCTAGTTTGTAGTGAAGTTGTTTCTAAGTAACTAGACATATTGTTAAGTGAATTTATAATAATACCAGCAGATTATACAAATGAGAAGGGCAGAGCTAGGGCTAGAACCCAGATCGTTTGATGCCTAATTTGATGCATTTGATATTATCATTTATCTAAGGAAGATTATTATAAACTTCTAATGGATTATTTATCTTTGTCTCCAGTGCAGTAGCTTTGAAATATTTATAAATAAGAGCTCATTTTTATCCAAGGTAATTGAGATATGGAACAAAAGAAAACACACAATTAGATATGTGTGTTTTCTCAAGGGATGTGAATGATTAGCAACTGAACTTATCTCTGCATTGTTTATTGATCCAATAAATGATTTTGCTAACTTTGGATATCTGCTTTTACAGAAGAACATCTGTTATTACCAAGCTATACAGATCATCATACCAGTTGTAATACTTCATGACAATATTCATGACTAGATATTATAAAAGCCAACTTGTCAGAAAGACAAGTCTAGTCTAGCATGTCTAGTCTAGATATCTAGTCTAGCATGAGGAATTCATACACAAATATTTTCAGGGAATGTCCAAATCATAAGGATATGTCATAAATCAGACCTCATCAAAGATTAGAGCTAAGCAAATATAGGATTTGTAAACATATATAAGTAATACATGTTTTTAATTATTGAGTCCTTGTCTTTTTACTTCATTAGAAAATATTTTTAATAAAGGCAAATTCATTTCATTAAAATCAAGATATTCTTGTTTTAACAGTATGAGTAATCATATTATTACTTAGTCATAGGAGTTATCAGAACACTGCACAAAATAAAAACAAAACACTAACCAAACAAACAAAAAAACCAAACTACTATCCTTTTTCTTCCAAAAAGCTTATGCTGACAATTAAGGTGCTTTATTTGTCTTTATTGGCCTCACATAAACGTGCCAATTAAATAAATTCTGTATTTTATTTTTAAGAAAATAACATACAAATGAAAAAAAAGCATACCTAGCTTTGACAAAGAATGAGTAAAGAAACTGACCAAACAGAATCATAGACATAAGGTATTTCAAATTCTCATTGTTAAACAGAACCAAAAATTCTTAAAATGTCAGCAAGTAGAATGCTGTTGTTATAGTTTGGAGAATGTACTCTAAATGCTTATATGTTAAATGCTTGGTCCCCAGTGCAGCCCTATTGGGAGGTGGTGGAAACTTTAAGGTCATGTTGTCACTGACATCATACCACTGAAGGTGATGCTAAGACCCCATTCCTTTCTTTATTTTTGTTCCCTGTATGAATGAGGTGAGTGGTTTGGACCCAGAAACACCAGGAACAAGAGTTTCAGAACATGAGCTGAAACCACCAAATCTATGAGCCAAAATAAACCTTTTCTCTTTTTAAGTTGATTATTTCAGGCATTTGTTACAGTAATGAAAAACTAACACAAATGCCAATATATATATGAGATTTAATTGATATAAAAAATAAAAATTTATAAAATTTAGATATAAAATTAACAAAATTTAAATATAAAAATCAAGACTATAAATCCTTTATCCTTTCATATACTTGTTTAACCAATCATTTGATGAATTATAATTTTTAGATGATCCCACTATTAATTTTAGTTATAACATGAAGTCACAAGTTGAAAAAATAGTACAAAAAGGTATAACATTTAAAGTAAACACCTTCTCTAGCACCAAGGCTTGTATTCCAGGATCCGTCAGTATTGAATTTTGTTTTTAATTTTTTTCTGTTGTGGTTGCCATTAAAACTCAAAATAATACTTTGATTTTATTTTTTGATCTATATATTCAAAATTCTACATATTCTCATCTTACTTTAAAAACTGATATTTTCAAAAGCATCCTTATCATCTGTTTTTAGGAATAGGAATAGCTCTGTGTGGGGGTGATTTCATAAAATGACCCTAGCTCCACATCACCATATGCAGGAATGAAGAGGGAATCTCAGAATTATCCACATTTCTGGGTGCATTCCTACTCTTCCCTTACTTGCCACCCTCATCTCTTGAATCTCAGCCTTAGGACTACACTCACCAATTAGACTACAGTCATCAATCAAAATTCTGAAATTCCAAGTCATCCATCAGCTCCAAGACTAATCTCCAAATCAAAGAATGAAAAAACCTCACCACCTCTCCCCATCCCTCTCTTGGTACATGGCATAAGCCTCCCCTGCTTCATTTCTCTCCGTAACACTTACCACCACCTGTCACACCATATGTTTTATTTATTTGTGACCCTTACTAGAATATCCACTCCTACATATCCTCAGAGTCTAGAACATGCCGAAAACACAGTGGATGCTAAGTGGTTGATTAACTTTGTTGCTGTTGTTGCTTATCTCTATAATATGGGGAAATTCTGAGTACTTATTTTCCAAGTTATTAACTGGGTCTATTTTTACCCTCAACTAGCCCATTCAAATTTGAACATGATAATTATTAATGAAATGCCCCGTGGAATCTTTCTCAGGAATATTAAGAATTTTCATAAGTTATTTATGTTTCCTGAATGAACTCTTAGAACTTGGGTTTATTTGTTTTCATATTAGTTGATCTATATCCTTCCTGTGGTATTGCTAAAATTCTAGTTAGGCTATAAAATCCACTCATCTATAGTGGATAAATTCACAGAAATCTCTTCAGTATATGTGATTTTGTTTCCTCTCCTTTGAATAAGGAGAAATAAGATGGCAAAAAGTCAGTGTCCAAGTAAGGAAAACTTCGCTCCAATGGTAACAGATTTAATGCATTTGAGTCAGGGTTGAGTTATTTGTTTTTGTTTTTGCGGCATTTTGTTGTAAGAAGAATATTACCTCCATTTCTACTCATCTTTTGAAGGTCTTAGTTTCCTTATGAGGGCCCTTCCTTGGGAAGCTCAGTCCTTTATTTGAAGGACATTCTCTGATTTGAGTATAAAGCCCCTCTTTACCACACCATATGTTTTATTTAGTTGTGCCCCTTACTAGAATACATGCTCTTCCCAGTCAAGATCAAGAATATGTCTAGTTATCCTATTTGTTCTTACTGCAGTATTAAACTTATGAATTGATTACTATCCAAAACCCACTAGTGCTTTTTATATTTGTTGATTCTAAGTTTAGGCCTCTCTGAGGTTCCATCAAGAAGCCACTTGTATGGTGGTTTTCTCTTTGTTATCTCCTTCCCATTTTCTTTCTACTTTCTAGGAATTTTTTAATATACCAACCTATGTTACTGGTGCTCTTTCACATTTTCTGGAACTATTTTTCTTTCATTCTAAAAAGTGGGACATTTAGAGAAGATTCATGAGCATTTGTGTCCTCATTCCTCCTTTTTAAGAGGAATTGTGTGGCGGTCTTTGCTCAGAGTTTGAGGTGATAAAAAAAAAAATCTCTGTGCTAAAAACAGCAAGGATCTGAAAAAAGAATATCCTCTTTTCTAAAAGTTCTTTCAGTTACTCTACCGTGAGGAATGTCTTTCTGGTTTGCTTTCTCCACAGGTTCCAGCCTCCTGATATTTGGCATAGCTCCACTCTTTTCTTTTTTTTTTTGCGGTACTGGGGATTGAACTCAGGGGCATTCTACCTCTGAGCTATACCCCCAGCCCTATTTTTTATTCTTTATTTTGAAACCGGGTCTCACTAGGTTGCAGAGTGCCTCACTAAGTAGCTGAAGCTGGCCGCGAACCCGGATCCTCCGGACTCAGCCTCCCGAATGCTGGGATTACAAGCGTGCGCCACCACGCCCGGCTAGCTCCACTCTTTTCTTACCAGCTCTTTTTAACAAATCCCACATACCCCATTCTGTTTCTCTCACTAGAATTAGAAGCAGCAGCAACACCATCTACCTAAAAGAGGTGGAAGAATTTCAGGCAACTTTTTTTTGTCTTTTTAATAAGTAATGAAAGTTTATATGCAAATCTATATATGCAAGTCTAGTCATTTTTTTCCTCCTGAAAGGTGGCCATATTTTTGTTTGATAAAATGTCTAGTTTTGGCTAAAAGACTGATTAATATACCATAAAAGAAAAAAGGAAGGGAAAATAAAACCTACCTAAATTCACTTTCACCACTAACATTTGATTCATTATCAACATTTTGAAAAGTGACAAATCATTTTCATAGATTATAGTTTCATAAGAGTTGGGAAAATTACCAAACATTAGGGACAAGCCTATAAATCCATAAATCTATTTTTCTCAAGGCTATCCACCAAGAAAGATAAAGTAAATCAACAAAAATGACAATAAAAATGCTTTCGTCACTAATTAGAAAGTACATGTTCAGTTTCTGTGTCATAAAACAAACCCAAAAAGAGGACCTGCACTGTAGTGATTAATTCCATTAATAGACCAGAAAGAAGAGTTACAACTACAAACTCCTCAGGCCATCAAAAGTCTAGGCTTGGAGCCAGTGGATTCTTACATTTATTTAGAACAGCACACATCCCAACAGCCTCCAGAGAGGGCAGTTAATTTAAAGGCTATCCTCTCCACAGAGATGATTGGGTTATCTAAAGTGTTTGTGTGAGGCAAGGGTAAGGAAAAAAGTTGGCATATTTATAATTAAAGTAGTAAATATGTCCCTAAGTCTTGTGGTTGAGTGTAGCTATCTCTCTAGTCCTTCCCAGAGCTGATAATAATTTAAGATTCAGGATGGTCACAAGTAAAGAAAGTCATAATTCTGATGTGTTGGTTAAAAAAAAAAATCACAAAAATTCTTCTAGTCTTTTCAATACAAGAGAAGTTTGAGAAACTGGCCATGTGGTGAAAGGGATTAGGGAAGACACATTTTTAGAGTCCAGAATTAGAACTGGGATTGTATTTTTCCTTATGGGAAAAAAACAAATGGAAGTTAAAAGGAAATATTAATATTATAGATCAAATGTCTTTATAATGCTACTATAGAACCTGATAATGTTTGGTATTATATTCACGTAGAAAACAATATGCAAGTAACTTTAAGAACCAAAAATCTTTAAAATGTTAAGATTATTTGTGCTGTGATATATTGCAAGTTCAAAAGCACTTGATATATTTAGAAAACACTATCTTATACATTTTCCTAACAACCCATTGTGTTTGGCAGGGAATTTGTTATTATTTTTATATTTCAAATGGTGCCACTATAATAGGAAGTATAAATGACTTGACCAAGCTCATCCAATCAATAGAGAATGCCTTCTTTCATTTATCTAATGAGGCTATCTACCTGCCTCAATTTCACATTACTGACTCCTTCTCTCCAGCAGTGTGTTTCCAAATTCTCATTACCTTTAACATTCCAGCTCAAATACCCCTGATTACATGAAGATAGCGCCAAACTCCTCCTCCCCTCCCCTGACAATGATGACTTCTTTTGGCGTCAGCACTTTCTATCTCTTCTCACATGAATAAACAGATTTGGAATCAGATTTGGTTTGGGTTCCACTTGGGCTTGGAAATTTACTATCTGGGGGAGCCTAATAACTACAGTAACCATAGCAACCATGTGAACATCAGTTTCCTCATTAGTAGAATAGAAAAAAACCGGAAGATATACCCATCAAATTATTTGGAAGTTTACTTTTGATTAATAAAAACTGGGAAAAATTACACAAAATGTAAAGTCCTATACAAAGTCACTACATGGGACACACACACACACACACACACACACACACACTCTCTCTCTCTCTCTCTCTCTCTCTCGGATGTAAAAATTTTATTTTAGCTATTTATGGTTTAGGAAATAAGAATTAATTAAGTGAAGTGTACCCTAAACAAAGTACACACACACACACACACACACACACACACACACACTCTTTCTGATATAGAAGTTTTATTTCCCTCATTTCTGGTTTAGGAAATATAAAACCCTATACAAAGTTACCACATACACATATATACATACACACATTCTTTCTGATGCACAACATTTATTTCCCCTATTTCTGGTTTAGGAAAGACTCCATTATCTAACAAATATTGGATTCTGACATAGCAGTCAATGGTGTTTCACAACTTGGCATTTTACTAGGCAAAGTTAGAAAATGAATTATCAAATGTACAACTATATTAATCAAGGTATGTTTAATCAAACAGAAAACTCATCACCACCTGCTAAATGTGAAAGGCAAGTATATGACTTCGTCTCATCTCCAAACTCATGGTTCATTTCCTCTCCATCACTCCAGTTAACCTACATTTATTTTTTATTCTTTAAAGGTAGGGAAAAGTCTCCAGCCCTTGACCCAAATCATCACCTTCTTTCATGTCCTTTCTCTGTTGAAATAGGGCTCAGCCTCATACCCAGCTCAAATGTAACACTTACCATTAAGCTTTTTTTTTAATCTTACCCACAGGGAATGAGTACTTTCTGCTCTGGTGTCTGTAATATTTACTCCTGTCTCTCATAGTTCTTATCATCTGAACACTAAAATTCTCTTTTGCATATATTATCTAATTGAATACATTTTAATCATTGTTACGATCAGCATTCATGTTGAAGTTATATTTATATCCTACAAACATGAAGCAGAATGTCTTCCATATAGTAGGTATTCAAATGAAATGTTTTCCAAATAGTGGATATACAAATAATATATGTGGCTTGTATTTCTGATTGCATGTTTCTGCCTTATAAATTGCCAAACATGACAAATTCAAATATTTGATGAAATTACCTCCTATCTTAAGTCGGTATTTCTTTATATTACTATCAAGGCAGTATACTATGGACAGACATGTCTTTACCAAAGTTTAAGAAGCTACATACATATAAACAAGCTAATTATCCTCAAATTTTCCCTATAACTTGAATGTAGTATGTTCTAATTAATCACAATGTTATCAACACAATAATAGCATATTTTTAAAAAAGTAGTCAGTATGACTCTTAGTTAAAAGACTAAAAGATACGTTAGAAAAGAACCCATGATTGACATATTCTAAATCTACATAATTTTCATTTTGCATTATAATCTGTATTCAAACTAACATAACAGATATCAACACTCATCATTGTTACTATTATCATAACATACATTTTACTTATAATAAGAGCACACAAACCTCATCTCTCAGGGATATTTAAACCACATAATCCTTCCCTGCCTGCTTTCAGTTACTTCCTGGGCTATTCACAGCCTACTAACAGCTGTCCTCCAGATGGACTATATGTGCCTTCTCATCAAGTAGGGGCTATCAGCTCTGTTTAAAAAACCAAACCTTTTATATTCTCTCAGACCCTAAACCTATTTATCCTCTATTTATACCATTACCCCATCTTTACTGTATCACTTTTTCCCAGCTATTTTGCTATTTTGTGTTTTTCCATCCCTTCCCTCTTAGAATACCCCCAAATATCTACCTATTAAAGTAGTACTTCATTCTAGGCCTTTAACTGATTAGTCTATATTAACTAACCAGATGATAATTACTTTACCATCTTCAATCTGAATAAACAACCTTTTACTCATATGTCACTGTTGGTCCCTTTATAATTTGATTGTTAGGCTGCCTCATCTAGGTATAAACCTTCAAGATTTAAACTGTGATCTAATGTGAAGACAAAATGCTGAACCTGCTCTAACAACTTTTTTTTTTTTTCTGACAATACTGGTATCAAAGATTCCCAAATGATGAGGGAAGCATGCTCTCATCAGGTATATCAGAATCACTGGCAGGTAAGGAGATGTACAAAGCAAAAAATAAAAATTATATTCAATTTTACATTAAAATTAGATGTAGAATTTGAAAACATTGTCCACTTTATTTCCTGATATAAACATGATCCCAGTTGAGAATGCCAATATTTTGGTAGATAGGAGCATCAATTTAATGTCTTTTTATGATCCCATAAAAAATAACATAGATCTTACACATAGAATAAAATGGGTAGGAGCGCAGCATCTTTTAATCAGTTTGTACTTGTTTTATATGCCAAATTGGTTTTCTTCATCTGTGTGTGTGTGTGTGTGTGTGTGTGTGTGCGCGCGCGCGCAGTACTAGAGCTTGAACCCAGGAGTATTCTATCTCTGAGCTACACCCCAGCCCTATTTTATTTTGTACTTTGAAACAGGGTCTTTCTAAGTTGCTGAGGACCTAAGTTGCTGAGGCTGGCCTAGAACCTGCAATTTTCCTGTCTCAGCCTCCCAAATACTGGAATTACAGATAAACACCACCTCACCTAATTTTTAGGCCAAATTTTCAAAATTCTGACAATATTTTGGGCTTATTATAGGAGACAATATAAAAATAATTCACAATTGACAGAAAAAAGAAGAGGGGAGGGAGAAAAGGTGGAAGGAAGGAAGGAAACAAGAGAGGAAGGAGGGAGGGAAAAAGGGAGGAAGAAAAAAGAAAGGAAACAAGAGAGGAGGGAGGGAAGAAGAGAGGGAAGGAAGGAACCAGAGAAAGATAATGCCATCTTATCATATAAGTGATAGACTAAACATTGTTTGTGAAGGGTGATAATATGATTTAGCATAGACCCAGTCAATAAATGTACTTACCTTAGTTAAATGAGGATTGGGATTAAAACCACAGAGACTACAGACAGTGGTTTGACACTCAGTGCATGTGTTAAAATTGGCCTTTTCTGGAACATGCAACAGAAGTTCAGTGGTATTGCAAAGAGGACAGATGGTTTTAGAGGGCCCTTGTACTGGAGTTTGTGCTGCAGATGGAGAAGTTGGTGGTGGTTGCAAAGGTTTCCCAGTTACCATTTGGCTTACTGGTTTTGTAGACTGCTGAGCTGAAGGCTTTGCTGGGCCAGGCTGCTGGGGTGGTGGCTTTGCTGGGCCAGGCTGCTGGGGTGGGGGTTTTGCTGGGCCAGGCTGCTGGGGTGGAGGTTTTACTGGGCCAGTCTGCTGAGGTGGGGGTTTTGCTGGGCAAGGCTGCTGAGGTGGCGGCTTCGCTGGCCCAGGCTGCTGGGGTGGCGGCTTTGCTGGGGCAGGTTGTTGGGGTGGCAGCTTTGCTGGGCTAGGCTGTTGAGCAGGAGTCTTTCCTGGTCCCGGCTGCTGAGCTGGAGTCTTTGTAGGCCCAGTTGGCTTAGCTGTAGACTGTGGCCCAGGCTGTTGAGCTGGGGATTTTGGTGTCTCTGGCTGCTGGGCTGGAGACTTTGGCCCTGGCTGAACTGGAGTCTTTCCAAGCCCAGGAGGCTGAGCTTGAGACTTTGGCCCAGGTGGCTGAGGTGACCGCTTCTCTGTCCCAGCCTGCATAGCTGGAGGCTTTGTTGTCCCTGGTGGCTGGACTGGGGGCTTTGCTGTCCCTGGCTGTTGAGCAAGAGCTTTTGCTAGCCCTGGTTGCTGCACTGAGGGCTTTGCAGGCCCAGGCTGTGGCTTTTCAGGTCCAGGCTGCTGGGCTGGAGGTTTTCCAGAACTTGCTTGTTGAATAGGTGGTTTGGATGGGCTTTGCTGGGAGGGTTTAACTGATTCTCCTCTTACTGTGTCTGACTGTTTAGTCTGAGGCCTGGTTGCATCTCGCTGAACTGGCAGTTTTTCCTGGTCTGTATGAGGAAGCTGGGCAGGCCCCTTTGTTGGCTTTCCTGTACCAGGAAGTTGTGTTTTAATCTTTTCTTGTTGCTGAGAAGGTATTGATTTGGGAGAGCCATCCTGCTGAAGTGTATCCCTAACAGGTCCTTGCTGCTTAGAAACTGGCTTGGGTGACTGTTGCTGTGTCTGGGATTTTATGATACCTTCAGGTTTTCCTTGTTCTCTTTGAGCTACTTTCTGTTTCTTGGTGGTTTCTTCCTGGGAAATCTCAGAGTCCGATATCAAATCAAAAGGGTTGAATTTATTTACAACAGAAGAGACAGCACTTAAAGGGTTAACATCTGAAAGGAAACCAGGCATCATACTAGACTTGTGCTCTTCCTTAAAATCAGTTCTGGACTTTGATTCTTTCAAGCTAATGGTGGAAGGGCTCCTTCCTGGCAATTTTTGCTCCGACCTAAAAGTGTCAGTAGTTCTACTTTTGCTGAGACCAGGCTGAACTGGACGACCAGGGTCCGGAGGTTTTCCTGGTTGCTTTGGAGGATGACTACTATCCAACTCTTGTTTCCTAGAAGAAGAAAGGAAAAGAAGTGAAAATAATGGAATTTACTTCAAATAAACATAATATTAAAAGTGATCACTGTCTTATCTTCTAAAAATTATGAATGCATAAAGACAGAAATCACTTTTGTAGCATCCTGCAAGTGATCATAAAACTTTCAATGCCTTTGGTAATTTTTTTTTTTTTTATAAATGGAGAGAAATTTTCAAAAAGGAGGTGAAGAAAAGGCAATCCTTGTTATGAGTGAGATACATAGTATGAAATGCTTATAGTAAAAATAATATACATATATAATTAATAGGATCTTGCCATTCTTAAAATATAATTAAATGGAGGTTTAAAAGAAAACCTCAATAAGTAAATGCAATGTCAAATTGCAGTACATGTAGTCACCAATGTGTCTTGTTTTGATCAAAAGTTATGGTCAAAAGGAGTCTCCTAAATCAAGAAGTAAAAATATTCATTTTAAAATGTAAGTGTTAGCTACATTTTTTTTTTTACTTGATTTTGAGACTGCACATTAGTTACATAAGGCACACAAGCTGAGATTAGAGGAATTTTTTGTAATGGAGGTTACATGATGCCTTTCCAGGGCCACTGAGAAAATTGTTAATGTATTCAGCTTTGCTCTATTATAGAGAGGTAACATCCATTAAATATTATCCTTATTAAAGTAGTAGAGATTTCTGCTTTTCATTATTTAGATATCCTTGAAAAACAATTCCATCTTTCTTGTGTAAGATCTAGACTATTTATTTATTCTTATAGTTAATTTGAATCTGAAATTTCTATGCTAACTTGACAATAGATGCTTACCCCATCTTGAAATATAGCCTGGTATTCAAATAGAAACAAGCTAGTTGTGACTCCACTTTTGGATAACACTTTTGATTTCCTCAGATGAAGAAAATATATAACAATCTCTTCATCCAATGTTTGCTATATCATTTATCATTGCCAGATAGATTATTAGTAATCTTCTTATTATTTATTGACACTGATATAAAGATGAGACAAGCAATTAAGATTAACCTTAAGATTTATTTTAATCCCTGAACAAATACACAAAATTTTAAGTATAGTTTCACAAATATGATCACTTTGAAATGACTATAGCTAAATAAAATAGGTGTTTATCACATATGTATGATAAGAAATTATATGTAATTTATATATTATATAGTGTATATTACACATAGTAAATAGGTTTATTATATCATCATCTATATTATATATTATATTACATATACTTTAGCCAAAAATCATATTAAGTACATTAACTTGTGTGTGTGTGGTGCTGGGGATTGAACACAGGGGATTCTACTTCTGAAGTACACCCTCAGCCTTATTTTATTTTTTTATTTTTAAACAGAGTCTCACTAAGTTACTAAGATCCTCACTAAATTGCTTAGGCTGGCTTTGAAACTGTGATCCTACTCTCTCAGCTGGGATTACAGTACTGGGATTACAGGCATGTACCAACATGCCCAGCCTTAACTTTTAAATAAGCCATCCTTTAGAAATAGAGTTGCAACTAAAAGAATACTCCACATAATAACCTTGGAGAATAATCAGATAGTTATTTTGTTTGATACATATCACTTTTTAATTTTGGAAAAATTGTATTTCTCTTTGACTAAAAGAAACAAGGATAAACAGTGGTTCAGTAGCACCTAAAATATGAAATTATCACAATAAGGTTCTATAAGTTTTAATTCAATTTGTCAAAGTTTTCCTGCGAATTGTCCAGACTAAGAATTTTTAATTTTGTACCATCCAATAATATAAATGAAGTTTTCAGAACTTCCCTAATCATTCAGAAATCTGAGTACAGACTGCAATATAAAACATAATAGAAAGAAGCAGAGAAACCTTACTTATAAATAGCAAAGACTCAGGAAGAAAATAATCTATAAATGGCAATGAATGCATAAAGAGATTTTCTCATGGAAAGTAAGTAGGGCTGGGAGTATAGCTCTGTGATAAGCATTTGCTAGTATGTATAATGTCTTGAGTTCAATCCCTCAACAATGCAGGGCGGGGAATTTGGGGGGAAAGAAGAAGAAATGAAATTCTCAGTTTGAGCAATTTTCTTCAGGAAAAAGTTTATAAAAACAAATATTTTACTATGCCTCTGAAACTTGCACTTAAAAAAAAACAAAAAACTAAAATTGTTTTCCTAGTTAATTCCAAGTTTCATGCTATATTTTTAAGTGCATTGCTATATATTTCCATTGGTGAAGATAATTTTGAATGTTTCTTTATGGGATTTCCTATGTGTTCCTTTCTTTGTGAAGGCAAAAGAGTCATAGTCAACAACTGAAAAGAGATTATTTTCAAAGAGGGAGACTGTTCAGATTTTTACATTATTCTAGAAATGTCTACATTCAATTAATATAATGTACCACATTATAGATGTGACTGTCTCATAGGTAATTACATATACATTTTACTGAACTGATTCCTTGTGTAATGTCTAGAAACCTTTCTTTAAACAGAGTGAAAAATATCTATTGCTAAACACTAAATTGTCCTTCTTGAAAATCCTATTAAACTTATTTTAATCATTATCTTTTGATATTACTTCACTTAATGCAACATACGTGCAAAATAAAAAAATGAGCATCATGATTATCAAATACTTCTGATAACAAATACCAAAATTAAAAGCAAGCTGTTTGCATTACAATTATAATTGCATTTGCTTTCTGCAAATATTAAGTTGTACTATATTAGAGAATCTCCTTGTCAGAAAAGACCCACATTTACATGAAGGTTGTCCAACAATTTAAACTTAGTTTTAGTTACTATATTATGAAAATAAAAGTAAAGTACAAGAGTTGTGAGAGTAAGAAGTAGAAAAACAACCATTAAGAGAAGATATCAGCTTAATATTAAACAAAAATGTAAAGGTGCTTTAGTTAACTTGGTCTCTTGGTGAATTTCTTTTTGGTATAACAATTGTTCTGTTAAAAAGAAAAGTAACTAAAATGTAATCTGTGCCTTATACACTGAACTCCTAGACAGAGTGTGTATTTCACTCCTCTTTTCATCATTAGAACCAAGCCTGGCAACTAGTAGATAAGCATTAATGTTTGATTAGATTAATGAATAAATGGATGGCTAACAATGAGCAAATCATTGACTGAATATATTGGGTTTTTTGTTTTACTCTAATGTTTCTTGAATTCTTTTCACTTCAAATTCTCCTATAGGCCTTCTAAGATAAAAATGGATATGTTCCATATTCATTTTAGAACCTGGACTTCTTGGCTTGTTACTCTAAGGGGAAGAAAAAAACCAGTAGTGCAGATGGCTACTCAGTAGGGGAGGCTCAAAGGAATACTAAGGGAAATAATCAATTCAGCCAGAAGTCTTCTAAAGTATTCAATCAGAAAAGTTTTCTAGTAAGTGCTTCTCATATGACATATCTCTAGCTGTAAACAGAATGAAAAGAAGAAGTAATAAAATTACACTTCTCTGAGTCTTCAATGAATCAAATATCCAGGAGGATTTCATTTGTAACCTGTCTCCTACTTCTAATTTGGTGGCACTCATGTTGAATGCTATCTTCCTTTTCATTTTACAATTGTCGTTCCCAGAGGAGAATTTTTCTTTCATAACTTAGAAAACAAATCTCAACTAAAATGAGGTATATATATATATATATATATATATATATATATATATATATATATATATATGTGGAAATATAGGAATGTAAAAGCCACTGGAATAACAAAATGTTTTTAAACAGAATACAACAGTCACTGACATAATTTTACAGTGCTGAGTTACATAAAATTATATAATATTGGAAAGATAAGCAACTTTAGGAATATCTATTCTTTTTTGGGGGGAGGGGTTGAGGATTGAACCCAGGGGCATTCTACCTATGAACTATACCCCAGTCCTATTCTTCCTCCTCCTCCTCCTCCTCCTCCTCCTCCTCCTCCTCCTCCTCCTCCTCCTATTATTATTATTATTATTATTATTATTATTATTATTTTGAAATGGGGTTTTGCTAAGCTGCTGAAGCTGGCCTTAAATCTGTAGTCTTCCTGTCTTGGCCTCCCAAGTACTGGGATTACAGATGTGTGCCATCAGACTCAGCTTCTATTAATTTTTAACTGTAGAGGATGCTGGGACTTAAAGAGCTAAGAGGTTAATTCAAAGTCAAAACTAGCAAGTTACAAAGCTGGGCATGGTGGCGCACACTTGTAATCCCAGCATTTGGGAGGCTGAGACCGGAGGATCCGGGTTCGCGGCCAGCCTCAGCTACCTAGTGAGGCACTTCGCAACTTAGTGAGACCCTGTTTCAAAATAAAGAATAAAAAATAGGGCTGGGGGTATAGCTTGGAGGTAGGATGCCCTTGAGTTCAATCCCTAGTACCACAAAAAAACAACAACAACAAAAAAACTAGCAAGTTACAGAAATCTGGCATCTGGACTACTAATTGGAACACTTTGAGGGGAGGGATTTCTATCCCATTACACTGAAATATTTATATGTAAAAAAATGTAAATCCAACAAAATAACTTATAACAATGTATAATCCAACACACAGCTTGTCTGTAGCTGTCATGGATCATGTCATCTATTTACTGATACTAATAATATCACTTTTTATATTTGTAGGATTTCTTTAAACTAAAAATCAAATAAAAGCATCACTGTCAATTTTTAACTAATCCTCATAATGACACTTTAAGATAACTAAGACAGCTATGATTAGCCTTGTATAGAGAGAACAAATCTGAAAGTCATACTGCTTGAGAAGTACATATTTTTTGCTATGAGTCAATTAAAATCAATAGAATAAGTATCTAGGTCTTAGAGCTGCCAATATTTATTTCTTAAAAATAAAAAACAAATCCCACCATGTCCAATTCATATTTCTTTAAGATTTGAAATTTCAAGTAATTTGGATATACTCTCATTCACATATATATATATATACATATATATATATATGTATATATCCAAATTACATGATTCTAAAAGTCTAAATGATAGCACGTATATCTCTGGTTGTTATATATGGGGGTGTTTTTTCAAAAGTTATGTACAAATATGGATAGCTTTCAGTAAAATATAGGCAAGCTCCAAAAATTAGAAATACTTTTGAATATTTGGAGAAAGCCTTTACTACTAATTGTCCAGGGCCACAGATTACCTATTAAAACCAGTAACACCATAACAAACTTACAAATGGAGAGCTCTCAACATATATTATCAATAATGCATAAAATAACAGTTTTATGGGTAAAATAAAAGGAGGGAAGTTAGGAATCTAAAACTCAAAAATCACACTTTTCTTGGTATTTGTAACCAGCATGCTAGACCTGTTGCATACGCATCATTGGAAAATTATAGACAATGTGGTATACATTTCTAAAAGGTTAATAAAAGTATTGTACACTGTTATTGTCCTATGAAAATATAGTAAATAAACATTTTTTTCTGTCCAGTTTTCATCAAGTAGAGAAAAATAGTATATATTGTAAACTGTACTATTTAAGATAATAGGTAAGAAGGGCATTATAATAAAAAAAGCCTAATATACTACTAGCTTTTTAAATATTAAAAAAATATTTAATGTAATGAGGCAAATTTTCATTAGTATTGATGGCTTTCTTCCAAGATAAACAGGGTTGTACCTGACAGAGTTTTCTCACCTAGGATATTATGTGAAAATACTGTCACTATCAAAAAATTTTAATTTGTCCTACATTAAATTTGATATTATAATTATTTGGAAAAATCATATATTTATACTTACATGCTATTGACTCTGCCAAAATGTTATTTTATAAAGTAGAGGACTTTATACCTATATTTCCAGATCTTTCCTATTTTCAATATCTCAAATGAAAATTTTAGATTTCCCTTCAGTTGTCTTAAAGAAAGAATGGTTTCAGGACCATGGAAAGAGAATTACTCTCTGCTGAAGGGTGCAAAGTTAAAGGGTTTGTTTACTATAATAAAGGCAAGGCAAGCACAATGATTATACCCTCTTAGTGCTCTAATTAGAAAACAACTAATTTATAGGATGAAAGAAAATGGAAAGTTAGAGGGAAATGATTATGTTAATATTTCAGATTAGATTTTTTTATCTTTAGATTGGCTTTTTTAATTGCCCGTGTAAGTTGTCATTTGTTTTGCTTTTATTAAAGTGTGTATTGAAAACTAATTTTAAGGTAATACAAATTCACATGTTCTTCCATAAACTGAAAGTCACTTTTGCATAAAAAAGAGCTATGGTTTAAAAAATAGCATATGCTAATTCTGAAATATATGTACAGCACCTGCGCTGCTGTGACCAAACCATCTGTTTAATGCCACAACATATTTTAGGGTCTCTCAATGAATATAAAAGGTATACTAAGTCTATGCCTTCTACCTATACAGCTCGTGTTCTCCTCTGGGGGTAGGGTGGGAAGAGAGGACAAATCATCTCTGGGGAGATTAAAGGTATTGTTAGCGGACTATTTAGACAACATTGACAGAGAGAAAGATCCCGAAATGCTGAGGCGTTTTGAACAGATACAGGTAAACACCCAACCCAGCTCTATTCCTTTCCCATCACGTCCGTGTTATATTAATGGAAGACTTCCAGATTAGTAAAACACTGGAGGGCGTCTCTCCACGCCATCCTAGAGGGAAAAGGTTCCAAAAGGCCAAAAAATCACAACCTAAAATCACAGTTCCAAGAATGTAACCCTTGACTATCCCACCAGAAACTCTACAATGCATCATTTTTATTCCGCCCATCAAAAGGCTTTATGATCTCTTTACCGCCACCCATTAGAAAGAATAAAATGAACAGAGGCGACATATATGTACCGCCGTGCTAGCACATACGGGATGGAACGTAGGTGCACTGGAAGCCGTACATATATGCCTGGACATATACATCATGCTGTGCGTGCCTGTGCATGGAAGTCGACTCCGCAGCGGCCGGGGGGACGCTTCCTTTGGGCAGCCCTTGCGCCCTTGACATGACAGCAGCGATCTGTCTCCGCTCCTCTTCGCTCAGCTGGCTCAGATCCGCCTCCATGCCGGCCGGGATCGCGGTGTGCAAGGCGCTCCCCGCCCCGCCGGCCCCTCCAGCGGCCGCCGCCGCCAGCCCTTCGGGGAGCCCTTCCCCTTCCAAGCTCGCCTCGTTGCCCATGGCTCTGGGCGACTCGGGGCCACTGCGCTCCCGCCTTGCGCTGCGTCCCGGTGCAGAAGCCCGCGGCCAGAGCAGCAGCCGGAGCCGGTGTCCGCCCGGGGCGTGCAGGCGGCCGAGTCCCTGGGCTCGACACCGGGCAGTGCCCGGACGCCAGCTGGGATTAGTCCCGTGAGCAGGTGCCCCCCGCGGCCGGTGCCTCCTCCATGTTGGACAGCGCCAGGCAACCTTTGCAGAAGACGCCTCCCGGACGCCGCCTCTCCGCCCGGAGCTGGGGAGAAGCAGATCTGAGCGGTGCCAGCCGGGCGCCGTCCGCCCCTCCCACTGCGCCCCGCCCCCTGCCCGCCCTCGCACTGCGCCTGCGCCGTCCGGAACAGGTGATGCCCGCGCCCACGCCCACCCTGCCTGCGTCGCGCTGAGTCTCTTCACTCTCAGCACCGATTTAAAGGAGCCCACCCAGAACACCGCTAAAAAACCAGGGAGAAACAGCCGACGTTTTTCGCAGGCATATTTTAGGATGCCTCAAGTTGGGTTTTAGAGGACTAGATTTAAGGGGGAGGGTGGAAGGACAGGAGGTGAAGTGTCTTCTGGGATTTGTAGTTTCTTTCTTTCTTTCTTTTTTTTTTTTTTTTTAAGAGAGGGTTTTAAAAGATCCTAGGAAAGGATTCAGGTAACTGGAGATAAAGCCCCTTCATACCTTAAAGCAGATATCCCCACAGGAGCTAAGAATAGCCTCTATTGTTTAGAATTTTCCCAGAATAATTAGATTAAAACAATTTAAAATCATACAACATCAGTATGCAAGTAAGGTTTTTGAATGCTTATAGCTTGTGTTCCCCAAACACACTACACAAAAGTAAAGGATGATGGGTAATTGTGCACCAGGCCGACCTACAGTAAAATCTAGTTTGTTAAATGTTATAATAATGTGAAATTCTGAAGACATGATTTCATCCTCTTCCTCAGTCCCTCCTCTTCCGTTAAAAAAAAAGTAGAGAAGAACCCTCAAAGGTAAATAAGTATGCATTACACAGCTGGTTAGCAGCAGAGATTTAACACATACTTTTTCACTCTCACACACACACACACACACACACTGCCACCACCACCACCACACTTTGCTACCAGATTCTTGCCACTCTTTTTTTTTTCTTAAAAGGGGTCTGTTCCACACTGGCTGTGCAATTCCAATTTTGCTACCTACTTTTCTTCACAGCGCATACTTAATGTATCAGCTCTTAGGGTTAAGGAAAATGGGAATGAATTTAAAAATACAGAAATGAATGGGTTACTCCGAAAGTAAATTTCTAAGATTTTTCAAAATCATTGTCTATATAATAATATTTTCTTTTACTTGTTTTAAAACTAGAAAAATGTCATTGTTCTAACAATTTCTCACTACATTTATTGCTTTTAAAGATGGTTAGTTATCAGATGAAGTCTTATCATTGTTTGAATCCCTACAAAAACGTCTTTGAGTAAACTTTTCTCTGATAACATACTGAGATGTGACTTCCAAAGTCAAACTGAATGCTCTCCTTTCAAACAAATAAACCTGCACAACCTGACATTCTGATGGTTAGGTATGGAGGCAAATACAAAATACTCATACCTCCTTCTCTTTCAAAACAGGTAATCACCGCTTCGTAGTCCAGACTGTTTGGGAATCAGTAACATTCATAGTTGGCTGTTTTCTTATAATATGCTCAAGCTTTGTGAGAATATGATAGTATTTGATGTATCACATCCATCGCAAGCTTCAAAAATTGATATGAAGAGTACACATTGAACTCTAGCTTTCAAACAATAATTAAGTCAAGGAAATATACTAATTTCATTTTTCTCTTCCATTATAGATGGAAAGGAACCAGTAAAGTTGTAAGAGAGAAATGAGCGATGATCAATATACAGAGTAATGTTTCTTAGTTGCTGAACTAAGAAAAAAGTAATAATTTGTAAGACAGGAATATTATATAGCCCATTTTGCGAAGATATGCTTTCACCTTCTTCTCCCTTCCTCTCCCACAGGAGCAAACATCATCTGAAAACAGGCCAGTGAGTTGTATGGTGGGAAGAGTAAATGGACTGTGAAACAAGAGAACTGATGATGATGGCACTTGGGAACTATTTTGATTGTTAACTTTTTAAAATTGTTTTGCCTTCGGGACCTTTATGACCATGAGTTTTAAACAGTTTTTTTTTTTTTTCTATTTTGGGTTAAGATTGCTTGTGCAATCTTAAGTTGTTTTTGAACTAAAAAGAAACACTAAAGCAGCATCCAGGTGCATTACGTGGTGGCGCACGCTTGTAATCCCAGTACTTGGAAGGCTGAGGCCCGAGTATCCGGGTTCGTGGCCAGCCTCAGCTACCTAGCAAGGCCCTCCACAACTTAGTGAGACCTTGTTTCAAAATAAACAATAAAATATAGGTCTGGGGATGTAGCTCAGAGGTAAAATGCCCCTGGGTGCAATCCTGAGTACCACAAAAGAAAAAAAAAAAAAAGAAGAATGAGGAGTCAAGTGCTGCAGATAACTTTATGAAACTTTTCCTCATTTACCCAGAAAAAAATTAATTTAATTTTATAAATTCATTTATTTTATCTTTATTTTATATTATATGAAAAAAATCTGTGTTGCTCCCTGTTACTTCAATGATTATTCATTTAAATTCTGATTTAATTCAACAAGCTGATAGTTCAGATCTAATTCACTTAGCCTGATAGGTTGGTCAGGAACAAAATCAATTTCTGAAGACCTTTCCTGATACATACTTTATGTTCATCTAAATGGCAGTGCTGGTTAACCAAAACTTTTCTTTTCATCAAATTCTTATCCCACTTTCCCAGATCGTTTTTAACTTAATAGATAGTAACTAATGTATCTATGATAGCAACTAAACATGACTTGAGAATGATGTCTTAGAACGGGGTAGCCCCATCTATCATGACTTTGCACATACCATTCAACCCTAGGTTAAATCAAAAGACCGTCAGTGTGTTGCATATATGAAATACCTGAATAAATTAAGAGCTTTTGAAAAATTGCAATTAAAATAGCTTGCAAATATATGAAAATATGTAGTCTCACTAGTTTTTTAAATACTTACAATTATCTTCATATAATCTGTTTATTAAACTAAAAATAATATCTATTTATTAAACTCTAGAAAGCAATATTAATACTATTATCATGATAAAGTTAGTGAGTATTTTGTAAAATAGGGCCTTTTTAACTTAAACTTGAGGGTATAAATAGATTCAGGCTTTGTGGAAAGTAATTTGGCAATACTTATCAATAGCCTAAAATATTTTAAATACATATTTCTGGAAATAAGTCCTAAGAAATTCTTTGAGTTACAAAAATGGTTTTGTGAAAAAGCTATTCGGTTGTTATTATTTATAATAACAATAAATTAAATTAGTCATTTCTGTCTCAATATAGAAGAATATATATAAAATCTGCTATAACTAAGTGGTAGTATTTAAATAAAAATATTTATTTAAAATGATGCTTTTGACAAGTTCATTACAATATAAGAAAATTGCACAGAGTACACATTTGAAAACATAGTAGACACATTTTCATAAAATTATGTGAGCATATATATGTAATAAAATTAAACCACCAAAACACATAGAGATCCTTCCCCAGGAACAAATCAAGCAAATCAACAAACAAACCTCATATATATTTAATGAGAGAAACATAGGTAAACTAATATTTTCTTTTTAATTTTCTATTTCAAACTGTCCAAGGTAAAGTCATAGATTTTATATTGTAAAGACACCATTAATTATTACTAATAATTGTAAACAATAACAAACATAATGCAACCTGTTTTACTAGGGAACAAAAATGCTATCTCTTGCAATAAATGCCCTATCACATTTAAGAATAAGCAGGGAAAAAATAACAACACATTATATACCATTGTAGTATTTTCATATTGCGGTAAGTGATAAAACTCAAACTATGCTTATTCTTTTTATGTTTAAAAGTACCTGCATTGCTGGGTATAATGAATCTATAAATTCATGTTTACATAAATATAGGCATTATAGGTTATATTGGCAAATATACAGATTTTTTAATTGTTCTTTCCCTAATATCAGGTAATAGAGGACTGTGTTTTTGTGACCAAACAAGAACCTTCAGTGACTTCAGGTCCAGCATTTCATTTTTTTATGATAGTTGAGCTGTTTCTGAATTGCTGTTCTCAGCCATTTTTGTTAACTCTATTTTAAAGTAGGATTTACAGCTAGAATGGAGGAAATCCAGTGAGATTACAGTTGATTATGAACTGTCTTCTGAATTTTGAAGGAAACAGAGATGTTTTAAAGAAAAAGTTGGTAAATGCACTTTTTAAGTTCCGACATCTGAAATATCATTTTTTTTTCTTGAAAGTTGCTTGTATTTAAACTGTGTTCCTATAGACATATGATGTATAAAATATTAAGTAATTAGTTTTTATCACTTTAAAATATTTACTTTGTAAATTGAAAATATATTAATAAGTTATATATTATAACTTAGATGATTGAACATTATTTATCAATTTAAGAATGAGCTTTAGAACCTACTATGTGGAAAATGGGACATATGCACATGTCTTATTCTTCATTTTTAATTGACAATATCTAACTTTAAATCCTAGTTTTGCCATCTTAAATTTAGGTAGATGTGTGTGTGTGTGTGTGTGTGTGTGTGTGTGTGTGTGTGTGTGTGTTATTAGGGATTGAACCAGGTAGAAGGTAGGAACCTTCTACCTCTGAGCTATACCCCCAGCCCTTTTTATTTATTTATTTTTTGTTTTGAAACAGGGTGCCTGTAAGTTGCTGAGAGTCTCTCGCTATGTTGCTAAGGCTGGCCTCAAACCTGGGATCCTCCTGGCTCAGCCTCCTGAGTACAGGTATTACAGGCATGTACTATCATTCATGGCATGTCATTGACTTAATATTTTGAGGTTCCTGTAAAATGGGGAAAATAATATACTGCTATCTCTTTGAGTGGTTATGACAAATGAGAAAAAGATACGAATGCACTTATACACTATCAAAGGTACAGAGTGTGGTAGCTTTTTATAATATTGGACCCAAGGAATCACAGCTCCCCATATCTTTTTAGCAGTCTACTGATCTTTACAGTAGAACTAATACACTTCTCATCAAAAGGTAGGTTTGATTTCTTCACCCCTTGACTGGAACTGAAGCCTAGCCTTGTTTTTAAAATAATAAGAGTGTTATGGAATTTTCCAGTTTAGCCTTCCAATTTCACTCTCTTTGAATCCTAAGATCTCAGTATTATGAAGAAGTCCAAGTTGGTGAGACTACATGGAAAGAGAAGAAGAGCATCCCCTTCCTCTAGCCATCTCAGCTGAGGCCTTAGGGAGGACCTGTAAATTCCCCTGACCCAGCCGAGTCTCTGCTGGCTTCAGTGAACCAGGTGAGAAAAAACACAATCATGGACTCAAGTCAAGGAATCATGAAAGGCAATGAGAACACTTAAGAAATGCAGATCTTCCTATCCAAGTTGATGTATATTACAGATATAGGCAATATAGGAACTGCGGGACAAAGGCCCTCTTATATCTGTGCTTCAATCAGTATTATCATATGTTCTGAAGTACAAGGTTTGTTAAGATTTTCAGAGGGACCCACATTTTTCCCACATTTTAATTCCAACCTCATGGGAGAAAACTTGAGGAGGCTTTGATCTTACATAAGTCTTTATGCAAGCAGGAAAAAATAGATAAGCCTCAATAGGGATGTGTAGAATGCAACTGGAAACATAGAAATTATTCATATAACATTGCTTAAAATCCTGACAGCATATTACACATATCTATAGATATTTTGGAAAATGTTAATACTTGAGCCTCACTTTAGACAAATCAAATCAGAATCTGGAAGGGCAGATGAGGAAGTGTCAGTATTTTTTTTTTAAACTCCTCATTTGATTGTAATAAATAGCTTAGGTTGAGAACCACTGCTTTGAAAGGACACATTTCAATCTCAGAATTGCAAGACCAAAGACAAGAAAAAGGCACTTGAGAGTTAGTGTACACTTTTCTTTGAAGATGTAGTAAAAGACCTTAGCAACATAGCTTCCATCATCAGGAATTATTTTTGAAGAAAATGGTAGAAGACACCAATTCATCTGCTTCAAAAGAGTGGTATATCTGCATTTGAGACATGAGGTACAATTCTGATCACAGCACTTTGTAAAATGTATAATAAAACTAGAGACACAGAAAAATAAAGAAGAGTTCTTAACTATGTCACTGTAGAAGACTGAAGAGGGGACTCTAGACAGGTTAGAGCCTATTACTGAAGAATAAGTGCATGAAAACTCAACCAAATCTGATAAATGAAAGCTAAGGCACTTTTGGAATACATGGAAAAGTCACCTTTATTCAAACAAACAGAATCTGGTATATTTATCCATTTGATTACCCATTATACTGGGAAGAAAGATGCTCACTCTTCACTAAGATCAGATTTCTCCCCTTTGGGGCAAATATCTTGGCTACAGTTTCCAATTTCTCTAAGAATTAGATGTGACCTTGTGACCAAAGTTCACCTCTTGAAGAGGTGCTGCTGGAAGCCTGGCACAAAGGAACTATAGTGTGTGTTCCTTGAAAGGAACTGTGGTCCTTTGTCCTCTTCTTCACTCTTTTCCACTTCTTGGCCATAACGTGAGTCATTTTTATCATAGGTCTAAAGCAACAGGTCATGTTAATCATGGACTAGAATCTCTGACACTCTGAGACAAAATACCTGCTTCTCATTATAAGTTACTTATCTCAAGTATTTCATTATAATGACAGATAACTAACACACTCTTTACAAATGAGGAAAAATGTTTGAGCCATAGCAGATTTTTATTTCTTTGTACTTTTTAAAAAAGTAGTCAGTGTTAACCTAATACATGGTGGCAGGAGGTACTTCTTAGAAAGGGAACTAACTTTAATAGAATACACACACACACACAATGATAGATAAGTCTAGGTGCTTCACTGATACCCAAACACACCTCTACTCCCCTACTCCCCTTTCTGCTCTTACTCAACCTGCCAGGATTGTTTCCTTTCCTCTATCTGTGCATTTCTTAAGGCTCGCCTCTAACTCTATTCTAAAGCCCCTGTTATTTTCCATTATTTTTTGAGAATATTATTAATTTGTCATTTACTTACATATGATCTTGCTCTACTTCCTTAACTATTTTCTAAGCACTAGGTTCTTAGAGTGATACAAATTATTGTTATTTTTCTTGCAATCCTATCAGTATCTATTCACATAGTGGAAGCTCAAACCAATAGACATTAAATGCATTATTTAGTGAGAAGTCTTCAGGTTAAAATGTAAACAATGCAAAAATTACATTCGCTTATGTTGTAGAGAACACCTGTAAGGGGACAATAAAAATGATTTAATTGATATTAAAGAATTCTCATCTGTAATGATACAATCCTAATTCATAAATATTGTATTATTATTTTACAGAAGCATTTTATATCTTTTTATCTCAATACTAACAATCTTGTCATGTAACTATTGTTTTATCCACTTCATAAATTAAAAATAGTAGAGATTCAGAAAAATTATTTAAATTTCTTAAGGTCATTTAACTAGTAAATAACAAGAAAACAATCAATCTTGGTGGTTCTAAAACCTAATCTCTCTCCCCTTTATTAGAATGCCTCCAATTTCTAAATGGAAAATACAGTTCTACTAAAAACTCTATAGATAAAAACTCTATAGACTCACAGGGGTAGTACCTCTTGTGGCCACTTTCTGAGCTTAGAGTATATTGGAAATTATATGCTTTTTTTAAAAAACAAACTTACCAAAAATCATAATCATAATTGAAAAAATGGCTTGTTACTACCTTTTCTAAATGTTCCATGCAATTAGAAATGAAAAAAATGAGAATATAAAAATGCAATAAAAATTCAAACTATTCTGATTTTTAAGATGACACAGTAAGATATCCTTATCAATTTATCATGTTTTATTTAATTTAGGGCTAGATATCTTTACTTCAAGTCATAAGGTAAGAATTGCATCATTCTCCATTTCAGAAGCCATTTGAGGAACATTTAATTTTATTCTAACCAAGTTCTAGGTTTGCCAGGTTAATTATTGATGAGTAAGCTGAGGATGGAAAGGGTTTTATATAATTCTGCCTTAGGCATCCCATGTCTTCCCCCACTCAATCTACTGCTCCCACAAAAAGATCAGTGCCTGCTCTTGGCAGATAGTCCATAGCCTGCCTGTAATAATAACACTTCATGTTTTCTAATGCCCTTCACTGCAAGAGTCTCAAACTTTTGAAAACTGACAGCTATATGATACTGCAGTAACCATCACAGATCTGTTTTACAAATGGTCAAACTGCAGAAATGAATCAATGAGTCAGTTTCCAGAATAACTCTTGAATCATTTACACTAGCCACTAGAGAAGTTTAATTTTTAACACATTTTATTCTCATCATCCATCTCATAGGACCAAAGACAGACCAATCACAGATTCAAAATCTGACTGTTCAAAGGAAGAATAGTAATTGTATCAATCTAATAGATGATGCTCCAAGATAATAATCATGGTGTTTTATCGATTTTCTTGCAATTCTTGGCAGGAAGTAGTGGCTATTTATAATCATGGCTAGTAAAATACTCAAAAAGAAGCTATCTGAGAGATTTTCTATAGAGGAAAGGTTCTTTATGAAGAGAACACTACAGGTTTTGGTTTTTTTTTCTAGCCATCTTGTATGTTTTGTTCCATTCTCAAATGTGTCTTCCAGACAGATTAAGTATCTGGTGTCAGAGCATGTCCATACCTTGCAGCTTATCCATTGGCTCTAGATAACCACGAAGCCAATCTTGGAACATCTCTATTGCCTGCCTCACCAGCTAAGGGTGATCTTCTGGCTCAGTAGAGCAGGCTTTCTCCATTCAGCAACCATTCTATGCACCTACTATGTGCTGGTGCTGAATTTAAGTGGGACACAAAAGAGACCCCATTCCTGTTTTTTTAGAGTTTACATCATACTGAGATAAATAAACATTTTAAAACATATTTACAGACATTTCCTTTTGAGAATGTAACTATTCATCTTCTTAGCAAGAACTAAGAAATTGGACAAAATACATTTTTTTTTTGGCACTGAGGATTGAACCCAGAGATAGTCTACCTCCAAGCTACACCTCCAGCCCGATTTTATTTTTCATTTGGAAACAGGGTCTCACCCCATTGCTAAGAGCCTCGCTAAATTGCTGAGGCTAGCTTTAAATCTATGATCTTTTTTCCTCAGCCTCCCAAGTACTGGGATTACAAGTGTATGTCACCACACCTGGCTCAAAAAAACATTTTAAAGAATATGAGGATGCATAAAGTAGCTGACAATGCAATTAGGTAATACTAGGCAAAACTCAGAGGAAATGGGAGTAGCAGTTTCTTTTGTGCTGAGAACATTTGCTGATTCAGAAAAAAAATTGAAATTTGAATGTTCTTTTCAACAGCCTTTTTAGTTGAGAGGGAAAGATGAACCAGATTCTCTCAATAATAAACTAAAACACCAAAGGCTTACAGGGTGAGAGTGAACTGGAATATGATCACTTTTTTAAAAATTTCCTAAATTTTGAAGGAGGATGCATCTCAAACTATATGTTTCCAATGTTAAAGTGGCCTGGACTGTTAGTACCCCTGAGTGAAAGGCAAAAGCATGTGCAAGTCATACTGAGAGGGAGACACTTTCACCCTAGACCTCTGTAATTTTTTCTGTTTCTGGAAAAGATGAAGTATCCTTTGCAAATATTTAAGGCTGTTTAGGGAGAGCTTGTAGAATGTAACTCAAATCTGGAATATCTAGTGAGAAGAGTGGGACAAGAAACTGCAAAGAATGAAATAAAGAGCAGTATGAAGGACACAACTGATCCTTTAGCCAGAGATGATAGTAATTGCCTATGATCTTTCACAGCACAATGTAGTACGTGGTGAACCTTCCACATCAGCAATACCTAAGAGTTTATGAAAAAGCAGATTCTTAAGCCTGACATCAGACCCAATGCAGCAGAATCTGTATTTTAACAAAATTCCCAAGCAACTCATATGTATATCAAAATTTGAAATAATGAGAATAAGGAAACCTGAACTAGATAAGTAAAAGTGGGGAAGGAGAAAAATTTATAGAATAGCAGCTGTTGTACAACCTGATTTCAAAGGCCATTGACTGTATAAAATATTCTGCAGTTTCTACCTTTTGCACCTGGAAAGATGATGCTATAGAACAGTGAAGAAACAAATTGAAGATGATGTTAGAAGATGGAAAGACTTCCCATGTTCTTGTATAGGCAGAAAAAATACTGTCCAAATATCCATAGTACCCAAAGCAATTTACAGATTCAATTCAATTGATATCAAAATACTAATGACATTCTTCACAGATCTATCTAGGAAAAAAATTCTAAAATTCATATGGAAGAATGAAAGACAGAAAAGCCACAGCACTTCTAAGCAGTGCAAACCATGTAAGAACCATCACAATATCTGATTTTAATTATCTTAGAGAGCTATAGAAACAAAACATAGCATGGTATTAGCATAATAATGGATTCATAGACCAATGAAACAGAAAAGAAGGTACAGAGACAAATTTTTACACTTACAGCTGATTTTTGACAAAGATACAAAAAATATGCCTTAGAGGGAAAACAGCCTTTTCAACAAATGGTGTTGTGAAAATTGGATATCCATATGTAGAAGAATGAAACTAGACCCCTATCATTCACCCTGTACCAAAGTCAACTCAGAATGGATCAAAGACCTTGAAATTAGACCATAAATTTTGTGGTTACTAGAAGAAAACATAGGGCCAAATCTCCATCACATAGGCATGGACAGAGGATTCCTTAACAAGACCCTCTAGAAGCTCAGGAAATAAAACTGAGAATCAATAAAAGGGATGGCATCAAAGTACAAAGCTTCTGCACAACAAAGGAAATAATCAAAAGCATGAAAAGGGAGCCTACAGAATTGGAGAAAATGTTTGCCAGCTACTCTTCTGATAGAGGACTAATATTTTGAGATTCTTTCAAATCTAGTGGCATGCACAAAGCCAATAAGAGAAGGAAAAAATATTATAAAAACTATTTTTCACTTTACGCTATTGACTTAGAGAATGTCCACACTTAGGGCATACATTTGGTTATAGTGGATGTGCAATTAGAATTCACTATTCGACTCTGGAACCAGTGCTCTTTCTGCTAAGCTCATTGTTGAATAGACTTTTCTAGCTATGATGAGTAAGCTGAATTCGGAAAATAATTTAACTATGTTTTTAAAGCTTTACAATGATTATACTACCGTGAAAAACTTCAGTGCTTCTTTAAGCATGAAAACGTGCTATTAATATTGTTCACAACTTCATTTCAACATCTGAAAATAGTGTATTTTAACTTGTTCCTAACATTAATTAGTACATGTAGAACTAATATTAAAACAAAATCAAAATTAAATTAAAAAACAAAGACAATGGAAAGTTGAACAGATCTTTGAGTTAATCAAAGGAAGGTACATTTATCTAGAGGATTGAGTTTAGGCAAGAATATTTGGAAGCTTTAGGAATCCTTATCCAGGTATAACTGTTTGAAATGATGATCACATGCCCATTTTCTCTTCTATCATTCTAGAAGTGACCATCCAACTACTACAAGACTCAATGTAACCCACAGATTTGTTTTGTGTGCACCACATAGTAATTTTTATGTTTTATTGTTTTAACTGGGAGATCCCCATTAACATTTTTTAGATTTGTCACTTTTTAAATAAAAATGAAAGTGAAGCTTCAAGTTCATTACATGTTGGCAACAATCAGCAGCAGCTGGGCAGCAGCCTCTCCTTCAGTCTTGCTCCAGATGACATGGGTTATGTGTACTTCCTGCCTTCTGTGGACATTTCATAGTTGACTACTCTAGGAGGATATAGTCTTTCTACCAATTACAGATATCTATCTAGTGCTTACAAATTTCGTAATTGATTTTAGGTCTGTCAACTGAACTACATTTTTAAAAGATCGGGGACAAGATGCACAACAAATTATAGATTTCAGTTACTTTTCTCCTTTGTATCTCCACTGATTCCTTTTATTGATTTTCCTTGGAGGCACATTGGTTTGTGTGCCTGAATTATAATTAGTGACAGGTTGAACTTCCTCTGCACCTGCATGTGTCAGAGTTGCAATTAACAGTCATGTAGGTAGAATAATAATGATGATAGCATAAAAGGAAAAATTCTTCCTTCTAACTTAGTGTGTCTAGAGGGTTTTTATAGTGAACTTTTTCCATTAGCTATAAAGAATATTTTCCTATCCAAATAATTTCTAAAATGTGTCATATTTAAACTCACTTTCCATGTAACTCAGAAATCTGTTTGAGGTCAAGAATTAATATTGGCCTGCCTTCTGTTACAAACCATTGTCTTTGAAGCGCATACTTTCTTTACATATTACTAACTTTTGGAGTAAGTTAGCAAGTATATTAAAATCCCTTATAAATACTTGGAAATACTTGCCATTCGTCTTGTCATAAATTTGACATCAAAATAAAGTTCTATTTAACTTTCCAAGCTTATATATTTTTAGCGTGTTTCAGAAAAATACGGCTAAGCCAGAAGTATTTGAATCAATAATCTTCCTCTCCCAAAGGTTGTTAAATTATATAATCCATATTATATAATCCATGGTCCCTAGCACAAATATTCCCGTTCTGATTTATTTTCCCCTTGTCCCTTACCTGAACAATGTTTTACCATCCAATATCTGTCTCATATTAAACTTTTTTTCTTTCTTAATGCTCAGATCAGCCCTAATATTTGTAATTTCACCCTAATTCATCTATCTTGCCCAAGCTTTGTGGATCTTCTCAACTATGTCTCCAGAATGAAACCATCCATTCTCACTCTAGTATTAACTCTCTGAATCAATTATTTGGCAAGCATCATGTGCTTGAATTATTATTTGAGTGAAATATTATTTATCTTATCAAATAAATATGTATTAATTCCTTTACTGACATGCTTACAAAATAAATTGTATTACATGCTTTTTTTTATCCTACTAAATTACCTTCCATGAGAAAAAGTCTATAAATACTCACTGACAAACAGCCTAGTTCTGAGATCTAAAAGCTTAAATCAAAGATTCAACATTATGAAATTTTCTCTCTCTAGAGTCTTTCCTATCAGCAGACAAACATGTTTCTATTCCCAGAATGTCCTTAAAAATCCTCTTTTGATCTCATTTCTCCTTCCAGCTATAGTCCATTTCTCTGCTCCCCTTTGTAGCTGAATTTATGATCCTACCCAGATTTAAATGTCCAGCCTATGTGATATTTAATAGTTATATCAAAATTAGCATGTCTAAGCAGCACTGATCTAAAACCTACTAGTCGATTTCCATACCTCATTTACTTTATCCTTTTATTTGTTAAAATCAGAGAGTTTGGGGTCGTTTTAACTCAATTTCCTCTTATACATAATATCCAATCAAATGGTAAATTCCTGTAAACTCTAGCTTCAAAAGGTATCTGGGATTAAATCTTCTCATCTCTGATCCTGAGTACTTGCCTATTCAATCATCTCCCTGTTTGAAGTTTTCATCAGCCTTGTATGGGATCTGCCATCTACTCTTGTCCATCTTCAATATATTCTCCACATAGGAAATGCCAGGATGATGCAATAAAATCATACTGTTCCTCTGACTTGAATTCATCCAATGGCTTCCTATCTCAATCAAAGGAAAAGCCAAAAACCTTGCAAGGGTCTCCAAAGACTTATGTGATCTTTACCTAACCCTCTTTTTTCCTATTTCTCTCTCCTTTACTTATATCTTCCCAGTTATATTAGTCAACTTGTTCTTCAAACATATCAGCTAAGTTGGGCGTGGTGGCACATGCTTGTAATCCCAGCATTTGGGAGGCTAAGACAGGAGGATCCGGGTTCGCAGCCAGCCTCAGCTACCTAGTGAGGCACTCCGCAACTTAGTGAGACCTTGTTTCAAAATAAAGAATTAAAAAAAAAAAAATAGGGCTGGAGGTGTAGCTTGGAGGTAGAATGCCTCTGAGTTTCAATCCCCAGTACCACGAAAAAAAAAAAAAATCAGCCATTCTTGTACATCAGGACCTTTGTACTTGTCATTCCTTGTGTCTGGAGCCTTCTTTCTATGTCCATGTAGCTCCCGACAGATGCTTGCTCTTCAGTTGTTTGCTCCAGTGTCACTTTTTCAGTGAGACATTCCATGAACAGCCTTTAAAATGGTAACCCCTGCTCATACTAGTAGTTTTTATTGTCCTCAATTGCTTTATTTTTATTCACATCATTTATGTACATCTGATATACCATATATTTTACTTATTTATTTTGTATTCTCAACTGGAATGCACAACTCCATTAGAACAGGTTTTTTTTTTTTTTTTTTTTTTTTTTCCTGTGTTGTTCGTTGATTTATCGCTAATGCCCAAAAGAGTGGCTGGAAACTGGGCATGGTAGCACATGCTTGTAATCCTTGTACTTGGGAAGCAGAAACTGGAGGATCTCAGGTTCAAGGACAGCCTCAGCAATTTAGTGAGACTCAGAAACCTAGTGAGACCTTGTTTCCTTTTTTTGCGGTACTGGGGATTGAATTCAGGGACGTTCTACCTCTGAGCTATACTCCTAGCCCTATTTTTTTATTATTAATTTTGAAACAAGGTCTCACTAAGTTGCAGAGTGCCTCACTAGGTAGCTGAGGCTGGCCATGAACCCGAATCCTCCAGTCTTAGCCTCCCAAATGCTGGTATTACAAGTGTGTGCCACCACACTTGGCTGAGACCTTGTTTCTGAATAACAAATAAAATAGATCTGGTTATGTAGCTCAGAGGTAGAGTGCCCCTGGGTTAAACTCCTAGTACCCCCACCCCCCGCAACACATACACACACACACACACACACACACACACACACACACACACACCTAAAAGAGTGGCTGGTACATCATAGGTGTTCAATTTTTGTGTGTGTGTGGATTGAACCCAAGGAGTTCTACCACAGAGCTGTACCACCAAGTCTTTTTATTCTTTGTTTTGAGACAAAGTCTCACTAAGTTACCAGATGCTGACTTTGAAACTGTGATCCTTTTATCTCTTCCCTCCAAATACTGGGATTACAGGCATGCACTGCCATACCTGGCAAGTGTTCAATTAATATTTTATAAATGTAAGAATGGTTGAACGAATTAATAAAATGTTAACAGGACACCTATTGCAAAACTATATTACTGGTAAAATTGACTTATAATACATTTCTTCTGATAAATTCATCGAGAAATTCCCATAATCTTCAGATGATACAAGTTTTTTTGTTTTTGTTTTTGTTTTTCCACTTAGTAAAAAGCCACACATTTCAATCAAGATCTGAGCTGAAGTGTACTAAGACTCCAAGTGAGGATCTTTGCTGATCAGAACAGTGGTATTCTGGTACTTTTAGTGACACCAAGAAGACCAATAACCAGTTCCTTCATTATTGCTGCATAAATCAATTTTCTGTTTCTTTTTTTTTCCTTTCCTTTTCCTTTCTTTCAGTAGGGATTGAACCCAGGGTCATTCTATCTCTGAGCTAAACACAACCCTATTTTTTTATTTTGAAACAGGATCATGCTAAGTTGCTGAGGGTCTCACTCATTTTCTGAGGCAGGCCTCTACTATACTCCTAAATCTTACTTCCAAGTACTAGGATTATGGGCTTGCAACACAACAGCTGGCTAAGATCTTTGGTGGTAAAAAGTAATAATGACTGAAATGGGATGCCCCACCATTCCAGCAGAATGATGGCTCTGTCAGCTTTAAGTTCATTTGAGAAAATAAATATCCATGGTATTTAAGCATTTGTAGTCTAAGATTTATATTATTTAATAACAGTTTTTTTCTCTCTCACCTTTTCTTTTTCCCTCTATTTCTCCCCTTTTATTCATCTTTTAAGAAACAATGATCATGATAACTAAAATTTCAGATAACAACTGTATTTCTGAAAAACCATAGAATTAAAAGAAAAGAAAAGCTTTGAAGCTCCCAGGACTACAACGTTTCATCATACCTTTTAAACTTGGAAGAGAATATTCTCTCATTCCTATTTCTCATTTCTCTTTTATCATATAACATTTAATAAGAATTATTAATAAGAAAACAGAGTGATAAACAAAAGAACATCAACTGATATAGGATCAAAATAGTTCCAAAACTCTAGAATCTTAGAGAAGGAATGAAGTATGGAGACTAGGAGCAAATGACAATTACAGAAGTGAGGACAAAGAGAAGAAATAATAACAAACTTGAACATGTGAGTCTTGACTCAAATATGTTCCTGCATCTTTTTTGACCAAGGAACATTTTTGATGCAGCCTTAGTCAGAGATGAAGTAGAGAGAAACAGGTAGAAGCCAGATCCTGCAGGGCCTTGAGACCCAAAGCAAGGAATTTGAATTTTATCCCAAAAACAATGGGAAGCCATTAGAGGTTATTTATTACAAGATTAACATGGCATGATTTACATTTTTAAAGGTTCATCTGGAAGCTTTGTAGAGAATAATATCAAAAATAACAAGATTAGAAGTATTTCATTCATCTTTTACCCCCAATTCCTTGTATTTAGCAGAAAATGAGTTACAAAGACTTTGGTGTAAAAAGTAATTAGAATTTGAACTTAATAGGCAAGCAAAGGGAGAAGGCTATAATATTCAATGTGGCAATATATTAGAGTTGGAGACATCAGTATAAAGTCATGTTTAATACAGATAGAAGTATATACATATAGAATTATTTGGATACACACACACACACACACACACACACACACACACACACACACACGTATTCCCTTGCTCTTTCTGAAGAGAAAGCTTAGAAACAGTATCCCAGTAGTAGTGAAAACATCTAACATCCAATTTTAGGTTTCTCATACCATTCTTTGATAAAAACAAGCAGAATTTCTTGGAAAATTGGCAGATTCTATGGCTGAAGCAGGGAACATACAAGATGACACTTGACCATATTGTAATGTCTGAAAGTAAGATAGTATCCAGAAAAAAATAAACTCATAATGATGGGATGTGTCAAATGGATACCCATGAGCTTATCCCATTATAATTGAATGAATGAGTAAATAAATAAGAGAGAAGAGACAAATCTCCAATGCAAAAACCCAAACAATTTATTTAGTTATTCTGTGTGCATAAGTCTGTGTTGTGGAAAATAACTCTCCATTTATTAAACTTGAGCTGCTCAAATAACTTCTTTTGAAAGAATACAATACAGAAAGAGGCAAAAGGATTAAGTGAAAAATCCTGACCAGTAGTACCTTAACCAGGTGATCATGGCCATCATTAACAGTGATAAGTCATGTTAGTAGTATGTATGCTTGATATAAGATGAAGATAGTGCTATGCCTCTGTGTGTGTGGTCTTCTCCAAAAAACCTATAAAGTATAACCTATAACCAAATCATGAGGAAATATTGGACACATCACAACTGAATGTCAACAAAATACCTCCATTATTTCTCAAAGTTGTAAAAACCATCAAAAAAAAAAAAAAAAAAAAAAGGAAATCTGAGAAACTGGCACAGTTAAAAGGAGCCTGAAGACATAATGATGCATGTAATATATCCTGAATGGGATCTCAGAACAGAAAAAGTGTATTAAGTAAAAACAAAGAAAATCTGAGTAAAGTGTAAAGTATGGACTTCAGATGATAACAAAATATGAATATTTGTTCTATAATTATGATAAATATGGCATCAACATAAGATGATAATAGTAGGGGAAACTGGTAATGAAGTATATAGGAATTCTTTGTACTATCCTCATGCCTCATGACTTTTCTGTAAATCTAAAACTATTAAAAATAGTTTATCTTAAAATTATACTAACACAATGCACTATTAGATCTATTAGATGGACCGGATTTTGCCAAGCAGATGCAGTCTGTCTTTAAAGTATCCCATAAGATTAGATCAGCATTTCAGGGAGTAAAGCTAGAGTTAAACAGTGACACCATCAGTGGGGGGCTGGGCTGGATAGATTGATCCATGATGGCAACCTTGTAGGCCTGCTAGGTGCTGTAATCAATGGTTTCAGCTCAGGAGGGAAATTGAAGCTGGTCTGGGTTCAGCACATTTTTGTGTGATCGTACTTATTGGGTCTAAAACCTACCTGAAACATAGTGAACACTCTGAGAGTACACGGTGGATGCTTGAATATGGGAAGCAGAATAGCATAAGGGTTATGTTCACATATACTGGGAGGTCGCATACATGTATTGGCTTCATATTTTCAACTTAATAACTGTATCATCATTAGAAAAATTCCCTCTTTTGGCTCAAGTAATATAATGCATATGTTTTGACTCTGTTTTCTTATCTTATAAATAGAATTTTAGTGATTCATCTGGTTATTATGAAAATTAGGCAAAATAGTGCATGTAAAGCAATTAGTGCTGTATCTGGAACATATGAGATGATGAAAAAATATTAGTACACAAAATTTAACCAATACAGTAATGAATCACCCTAGGATTTATATCTTCTCCCTCATTTCTATGTCCTAGTATTTAGATAGGGTAAGAACTGTGGGAAAATCCCAGATTAATATCCAGTATGCTGTTCATTGATGGTAAGGATTTTGAAGCCTCATCCCCCCAAACTATCTTTTTTGGAAATTATGGTCAAGATACCAAAGAATGATTTTCTAGCAGAGTCTTGCCCAAAGAAAATAACATTTTGAGAAATTTAGCACTTTTCTAAGTCCTTAAACCTAAGGAGTCCCTTAGAATTTAAACATTAAAGAAAAGCTGATGAAGCCAAGTGCGGTAGTATGTGCCAGCATCAGCAATTTAGTGATAGCCTCAACAACTTAGTGAGACCCTCCTTCAAAATAAAAAAAAATTTAAAAAGGTCTGAATATGCAACTCAGAGGTAGAATGTTCCTGGGTTC
>PVLC010000891.1:0-49054 GCA_004027655.1 Graphiurus murinus
AAAGTGTTGTGAAGAGGTATTTAGAGGGGAAGGGGGGAAGCATGTAGAAGGGACAGGGAGGGGGTTCAACAGCCTAAGCCAGGGACAACAACACAAGTAATCATCCAAACAAACATATATAATTCAAGGCAATACAAAATGAAAACAGAGTATAAATATATAGGACTTATCACCAAAGAAGAAGATAGAGAAAAAGGGGAAAAAAAAAAGAAGAACCAAAAATCTACATATAGCAACCCGGGACTAGAGTGATTATTCTGCTAGTTCATAAGCACCGAGCTTGAATTTTTTTTATTTGCTCTCTCAGTTCAGGCAGAGGATTTCTCTCGCTGCTAGCTTATGTCTCTGGGCTCTCCAGGGCCTGGTTGTGTGTCTCTCTCTCTGCTTTTTGCTTTTGCAGTCTAAATGCCAGGCCTTTCCAGATGCTCTATATGCTCTGGGATCCTGTGCCCTTCTGGCCCTGTCTAGTCTCTAGAAGGGCGGGTACCTGAGTCTAACCTTTGTATTGTGAACCCAACACCCGGGGTTGTAGTTCACTTACGGATACATGGCTAGACTGCTTCAGACTCTGTTGCACCTTCGCTCACTTTTCCACCTCTGGGGCGGAGCTCAGAGGCCGGACCCACGGGAGCTCTGCTGGTCTTTCCACTGGTTCCGGGAGGTATAGATGGTTTGGTGTTATCCGCCTAGGTAGTGCATGGAGACACAGGGGTCCCCACCCCTCGCCTGGGCTTTTAGCTATGCCCGCCGTGGATTTTGCAGCTCACAGCATCAGGCTGATCTCCGTTGCTTCAGATCCCCTCTTGGTGGCCTAGCTGCTCGGTGGTGCGACTCCGGGGGTGCAGAGCGCCAGATCCCCTCTCGGGGCCTGGCTCCACTATGGCGCAGCTCTGGGGTGCAGGGTACCGGGGTGCAGGGCGCCAGATACCATCTCAGGGCCTGGCTCCCCGGCGGCGCAGTTCGGGGCGCTTGGCACGGGGTGTAGGGCGCTGGATGCCGTCTCAGGGCCTGGCTCCTCGGCGGCGCAGCTCGGGGCACAGGGCACCAGGGCACAAGGCGCTGGATGCCGTCTCTGGGCCTGGCTCCTCGGCGGCGCAGCTCGGGGTGCTGGGCATCGGGGCGCAGGGCACTGGATGCCATCTCAGGGCCTGGCTCCTCGGCGGTGCAGCTCGGGGCGCGGGGCACCGATGCACAGGGCGCCGGGTACCGTCTCGGGGACTAGCTCCTCCGCGGCACGGCTCTTGGGTGCAGGGCACAGGACCACAGGGCGCCAGATCCCCTCTGAGTGGCCTAGCTCCTTCGCGGCGCAGCTCTGGGGCGCAGGGTACCGGGGCGTAGGGCGCCGGATACCGTCTCGGGGACTAGCTCCACCTCGGGGCCCAAGGCACCGGGGCGCGGGATGCCAGATCTCGTCTCGGTAGCCTAGCTCCTTGGCGGTGCAGCGCTAGGGCACAGAGCGCCGGGCTGCAGCGCAGCCGGCTTTCTTACTTTCCTAGGTCCGCTTTCTGGTTCTTCCTTTGTTGTAATTCAAATTCCGCTTTTTTTGGTTGTTGTTGTTGTATTTTTCCTTCTGTTAAGAAGCTCTTTGTATGGTAGATTTGGTTCGAAATCCTAGCATCTGAGGGAAGCTGTTTCACTCAGTCGCCATCTTGGATCTCCAATCTTAAAAGTTATTTTGATTTATTAAATGTATACACTTCAGTAAAACATGGGAGTATAGCTCAAAGGTAGAATGCCCGTGGGTTCAATCCCCAGTAATGCAAAAAAAAAATTGAATATCACAAGGAAACTTTTCAAGTAGTTATCAAAATTTAAAAATTGAAACATAAAGTAAGAATTATTGAAAGTGATTTGGATAATTTTGGTAAATATTTATATGATTCAATTTTGAATTATTTTTCTTTTTCCATCTCCTTTTACCTTTGAAAAAAATTAATATAAGAATTAGGGTAAATAATATTGTAATGTAAACTGAAACAATGTAAACTCCATAATTAGTAAATTCACCAAAAAAAGAAAAAAAATGCATTTTTTTTAGTACTGGGGATTGAACCCACGCGTATTCTATGTCTGAGCTACATTCCAAGCCCTATTTTTTAGTCTTTATTTTTTTGAAACAGGGTCTCACGATGTTGGGGAGGGCCTCACTAAGTAGCTGAGGCTGGCCACCAACCCAGATCCTCCGGTCTCAGCCTCCCAAGTACTGGGATTACAAGTGTGTGCCACCACGCCCGGCTAAAATATGCATTTTTGACCTTTAAATAACCACAGATATTTACTCCTCAAGAGACATTCAGTATTGTATCAAAAATTAGTAGAAAAAAAATTGGCTAAATATTACAGTTCATTTGGCTCAAAAGTGCACAATTCAGGAAAAAAGAAAACGTTAAGCTGAAAGTAAACGATGGTTTCACTAATCAATGTAGAACACAGTACAACCTTAAAAGTACACCAAATTCTTCTTCTAATTGAAATTTTCCAAAGCCTCTGGAAATGCCTATAGGAACAAAGTCTATCAAATAAGAGATGACTTTTTGCATTTGTTATTTCCTGGTAAAATCATTGGATGGAATTTGGCATTCATCACTTTTGTAACTCATTTTTATATGAAACCTAGTTTCCTAAAAATTACAAAAAAATTGTTTTCCAAGATAAATTGTCTGATTCACAGACCTTTCTCTTCTATTACTATCTATAGTATTAAAAAGTTGGCAGGTTTTCTATGAGGGCTCAATGTGAAAAACAGTGCCCTTCCAGGGTTGTTAGGATCCCTTCTTCTTAAGAGAAATGTGGCCTACTGCCTTACTTTGGTAAGAAAAGGGGACCCACAGTTTCTGGAGCAGACAACAAACCGTCAAGCCAAAATTTCAAGACAATGAAGAAAGGCACTTAACAGGTTTCAGGGTGATCAGAAATTCCATGCATGGACCCAGATGCAATCATTTTGCAGAGAAGTAAGTCACACTGGTGGTCAGAGCATCCCAGAGGTTGTATGTGTGTATGCTTGAGTGAGTGAGTGTGGAGTCTGGATCTGCCATTCTATTACATCCTAGGCATTCATGAAGCACAAGGAGGCCTCTCTAGAGGACCCTGCTAGTAGCTTTAATTAGCCCACCAATAGCTAAGATCATCTATTGTGGATATATTTTTCATGAAGGAAATGGACAGAGAAAGAAAAAAAGCACATTTGGTGAATATTAGAAACTCCAGCAGGGAGAGACTAGGTCTTTGTCAAGTATCTAATTGTGTTTACACAACCAGGAAAGGCAGGATGGGAAAGAAAGGCTGTGAGTGAGACATAGCAGGTATGAAGTCTGGATCTGCTGTAATATCCTTAGTGCTACATATGGCATAAGGCAGTCTTTCTGGAGGAGTCTGATAGGAGTTTTAACAAGCCTGCTAATAGATAAGAAGTTTCTACCTTGGGTATATTTCCCACAATGGAGATGGACCAAGAAAGACAAAGTGCATCTGGGAAGGAATACTAGAAAACTCCAGCAGGGGGAGACTAGTTCTCAGCCAAGTATCTAGTTGTGGTTACACAACTAGGCAAGCCAAGATGGGAAATAAGAGTTCTTCACCTAGTGAGAAGGTTCCCAGGGAGGGAGAGGAATTAGGAAAAATTTCCTCAGATAATCCTCTGGGGCATATACCTCAAGATTAGGAAGACAATCCTAGGGCAGCAAGGAAAAAGAAACACCACATGATAAAATACTACTGTTTCATTTGGACACAAAAACCCATCCTTAAACTATTAGTATTCTGGCCAAAAATGTGGTTCCAGTGAGTATTGGAATTGACAATCATAATTGACTATATGATAAAAGTCCTGTTATCCAGGAAGAAGTAGACTATGCATTCTGCTGTAAGAAGGGATCTGTGTTCTTATTCCCTATGAAGAAAGAAATGAACAAAAGCAAGGTGAAAAATGGCAATTGGGACCCCCTTGACTGTTTACTTTTGTTGATTCAGGAAATCAACAGAGTGACTCACCCAAAACCATTGAGGAGAGGGAGGGAAAAGGGAGAAAATCTAAGTCAACTGCGGCAACTTCAGAGCCGCCCCCTCCCCTTCATTATGTACCTCTCTTCTATGACTGAGAAAAGAGGTTCAACAATGTAAACAGGATGTTCAAAGTTTCTCTTTTCTTTCTAAAATGTAATAGCCATAGGCTCTCTACCCACTTAGGAAAATTCCTTTGGGTGGAGGGGCTATTGGTTTTGTAAATGCCCCCCTAACCATTTTTGAGGTTAGAGTTCTAAGAAAGAAACTCAAGCTGCTTATGGAGAGCACCCATGGGTCACAGAAAAGCTAGATCAATTTCTAGGACCCCAGTTTTGTGTGTGGATTGAACTTATGTTCATTTGGGGCATTTTCTTTACTGGAGAAGAGAGGGCAGCTATTAATAGGCAGTCATGGTCACATGGGAATGAAAGTACCCAGCAGGCCCTGCCATGCTAACTGCTCGATTAAGTGTCCCAATCAGGAGCCCCTGTGGAATAACAACCTAGAAATACACATCGTATGTATGGGGGACCTTCAGGAACTAATAATTAAGAGGATTAGAGAATTCATACCTTGGTCTCAGAGCATGACTAAGGCTTTTGACGTACAGCAGGAAAAGGAGAAGGGGCCATATGATTTTCTTAACAGACGGAGGGACCAGATACGGAAGTATTCTAGTTTAAATCCAAAGGACTCTCTAAGAAAGGAATGCTTTAGTTACATTTTGTTACTAAAAGTTAATTAGACATTGCAAGGAAACAAAAAAAAAATTAGAAAACTGGGAAAATCTGACTCCACAGGAATTGTTAAGGGAAGCTCAAAGGGTATATGTAAGGAGGGATGAAGAGAAACAAAAGCAAAAAAGATAAAATAATGATTTCCACTCTAGAACAAGTAACCCAGGGAAAAACTGGCCCCAGAAACTAGAGACAAAGATCCTCAACCCAGAGATGCCCAAGGGTCTAAAAAGGTCTAAAGGTCTAAAAAGATGCTACTGTCAGAATGATCTGGGAAAATATATTAGCCTTAGATATGATCTTAGAAAAAAGGAAAAAAGTTATGTGCCATAAAAAGGTACTAATGTTACTCCTTTATCCCAAACAATATGGCACCAGATGGCACTATAACTAAAGACCTATGAGACTTGATTGCATTAGCAGCTGAGCTAACCAAAAGTTCAAGGATAGATGATCCTTTCCCCAGCCTAAAGTAACAATGGTTTGGAAAATAAAAACATAGACATCATGATATTCTTTATTATAGTATTTGGAATAATGATCCTAGCAGGATGTGGTATAATTCTCTTTGTTACAGTCCTAGTACCAAGAAAGAATTTTAACCAAACAATCCTCCATAGATTACTAAAATAATCTGTTGTCAAACACCTTTAAGAGCAAGAATCACTGTATGTTAATAGAATTTGAAGAAAAGAGTAAAATAGTGTATAATAAAAGGGGGGGAGACTGTGAGAATATAATTGTATCTTTTCTGCTAAAGGAGTAGCTTAACATAAACCACCATTTTGAAGCCCAGTAGGGAACTATCATTCCTTTGCAAAATGAAATCTCATAAGAGATCCCAGGAGGTGACCCCTCCCCTCTCTTCTCCTGTAGTGGACTGAGAAGAATGTGCCACTATAACTCCCACCAATAGGAGTAAGCACAGGAACTTTGTGTCAGGGATATAAAACCCACAGGGGTTTTTGTCATATGTGCTCTCACATACTTGGGAGAACTCTTTTTTTTTTGCAAAAATTGCCTTGCCAACAATTTGTGAACATGTGCCCATTTGATGGCATGAAATTTTATTTCTAACAACCTCAGCCTTTTTTTCCCTTTTTTTTTTTTTTGTTTTGATTTCTAAACAGGGACTCAGTAGGTTGTTGAAAGTCTCACTAAATTGTGAAGCAATCTTCAAACCTTTGATATTTCTGTCTCAGCCTTCCAAGTACTAGGATTACAAGCATGCCCCACCATGCCTGGCTCACAAATAGTTTATAAGATGATCAGAAGAAAAAAATTCACTGAATTGTTTAGTGCAGTTAAACAGTTTGTCCTGCTGTATTGAATGACTGAAAGTGATCATGGCTTTACTCATAGTTTAACTGAGTAACAAGAACCATTGTATTGGAATTGAAAAACATAGTACCCAGTACTTTTTAAGATGAAGATTTTTTTCTCAATATTTTATGAATAATGGTCAAGTGAACCTCACATTAGACCACGAGGTCAGGAAATAGCCTATAATTCTTGATCAGAGCCATGTCTGCTCTGCTCTTCTGTAGATCATACTATGTGTACTCTCTTTGGCTAGAAGCCATAAGATTTATAAATAGGTTAAAGGATATAAAGGATAACTCCAAAAAAGAAAAGGAAGCATAATAAGAAAGAAAATAGTTCCTGTATATGTGTGTGGTAGGGTAGAATTGTTCCTCTACTCTGGCTTTGGTAATGAGATTCAGAAACTGACTCTTCATTCTCATTGTCTTGCTAAATGATTGTTCCACATCTGTGTGTAGGGTTATTGGGCTTCAGGAAGCATTCAGGCAAAACATAGTGCATGAGATAGATACGCCTAGTGAGAACACTCCTATATTGGCAGAGTGATGAAAGATATATCAATTGAATCTTCTCCCTTGTGCTTAATAGAATTGTGACTCTAGACAATTTATTTCTTGAGTTTCATGTTCTATATTTTTAAAATGTGGAAAATGTTCAGGATTGAGGATGGAGAGTTATAACTGATATGTCTGGCACATAATATTGTAGCTATTTCTAGTTTATAATTGATGTGTTAGAAATGTAACAGAATAAAAAATCTTTATCTTCATCTTTGTAAAAAAAAGTTTTATCACATTACAGTATCACATTGCTCTAAAAAAATAGCATATTTTTGGTATTGACTTTGCCATAAATAAGTATCTATACACTATAAATGTGAACACAAAATTTAAGTTAGATTTCCTGTGTTGAAATTTTTCTCCAACACTTTCTAGCTGTTTGAATTTGGAAAGATTACTTCATATACCTGGGCTTTATTATTTTTTATGTATTTATAAAGCTAGAAAATCATTATCAAATAGATATTTGTTAAGACAATTACATAAAATACCTTACAAAAAGTGCAATAGCCAGGCATGGTGATGCACACTTCTAAACCCAGTACTTGGGAGGCTGAGAGAGCAAGACTGCAGGTTCACAGCCAGCCTCAGCTAGAGCAAGGCCCTCTGTAACTTTATACGACCCTGTTTCAAAATAAAGACTAAAAATAGAGGTGGGGTGTATCTTGGATGTAGAATGCCCCATGTATTCAATCACCAGTACTGCAAGAAAAAAAAAAAGAAAAGAAAAAAAAAAGCAACAAGTGTTTCACAGGTGTGAGATATGCTACTATAAAAATAATAAAACACCTAACAACTTTATTAGAGAATGTTAAATTTAAATATTAGGTGTGTTAGGTTCTTGTTTTTTTTTTTTTTTTTTGCAGTACTGGGTATTGAACCCAGGGGCATTGTACCTCTGAGATACATCCCCAGTCCTATTTTGTATTCTTTATTTTGAAACAGGGTCTCACTAAGTTTCAGAGGGCCTCATTAAGTAGTTGAGGCTGGCTGCAAACCCAGATCCTCCTGTCTCAGCCTCCCAGGTACTGGGATTACAAGTGTGGGCTACCATGCCCGACTTGTTAGGTTCTTAATATTTTAACGTAAAAATATATACAGAAAAACTCTATTGCAAGCCTGCCAGCATTCATGAAGTACCTGATCATTCAGTTATTAAAACTGTGGGTATGTTCAAGCTCCAACAGAGGATACCATGCTCCTTTTCACAGTCTAAAATGTAGCTTCCCAGAAGAACTGCCCTTGTAGTTATGTGATTCACTATTAAAAATATGTCATGGCTCAAAGAATTTTGTTCTTAAAACTACCTATCTATGTGAGTGTGAAGTCTGTAGCTCCTAATCAACCATGTTCTTGTCTCTCTACACTTTTGACTTTTTGAGCATTATTGAGCACTAAATTATTCATTTACTTTTTATCTTTTGGCACTTTTGGTACTTGGTGGTACTCTGGTAATTTTCTTTTTTTTTTTTTTTTTTTTTCCAAAGAGATTGCTTTATTTACTGGCTGCTGGTTAGCCTGGGTGAGCAGCCTAAAGGCTGTTGCATGGAATTTTGGTGTAGGCCAGTTTTATACCCTTTGGTTACAGAATTGAGGTTATGGAAAATTCAGGTTTTTATGGTTATAAAATTATTACATTGTTTTATAAATCAGGTGTTCAGGACAGACATCTTATTTAGAAAGCTATGTTGTGGTCAAGACAGATTTCAAAGCAGTTTACAGAAGCTGATAATATCAGTTAACATTCCTTTTTACATCCTGATTTAGTTATTGTTTGCCCTTTGACCTTTGGTCAAAGGGGGCCTAGGAGAGCTTGCCTAAGACTTTTACCAAAAAATGGATATATACTATTTCATTCCCCACTGTTTTTTTTATTATTGAGCCAAATCATGGACTCATCATATACAGGAAAGAGGTTATATTGCCATCTAATAACTAGTACCTTGAATGTATTTACTCTTTTTCTGATATAAACCACTAGGCAATTTATGATCCAAGTCCCCACAGTTACAGTAAGGGACATGTGTGGCAGTAGTCAGGGTAGTCAGCCAGGAGATACAGAAAATGATGATTAATACTAATTGTCGGACTTGTGACGGCACCTGTTTTAAGGTTGTTTTCAACCAAAGCTAAGCTTTTCCTAATAATTCATAATTTATTAGCCTAAAAAATAGCATGTTTTCCTAAGGTCATGCACAATCTCCTTGTTTTATGAACAGCAAATCTAATTCTCCTTTATTTTGTATGATCACTTTAGCAAGGGAATCTACCTGCTCCTTTAAATGGGAATGAAGTTTTAAATGCCCTAGGTCAGCATCTATTTGGGTGCTCGGCTCCTTTAGGTTTTTATCCCGTATAACTAAAGCAGAAGTTTTAATGGCCGCTGGCCCTGCTATCCCTATATCCACTGATAGGGGGACCAACACTGGAGCTGTTTGGTGTTGGTTGTAACTGGTCTGAAGGGAGACACTTCTAAGTCCGCTGGTGCAAGCCAGCCAGGTCCCCTTGGTGCTATTGTAATATACTCTTTCTGAGGAAGAAAGATTAGACTGTATAACCTCAGAGCAAACTGACCTATAGGGGTAGTCCTGGGAGCGATAGGTAGATGAAGGTAAGAATGAGCCTTGTCCCTGTAAAATTTCCAAAGTAAATCTAGGCTTATTTTGCTCACAGTCATTTATTTTGTTTGGGTGACTATTGATTGGTTGGTGGCTATACCCACATAGTATGGGGTTTGGGATTTAAACATAGCCAGCAGTCCTTTCCCAGACTCGGATCTGATCTATTAATTACTAGATGGAACTTTTTAAGCAATCACTTATCTCCTTGCAGCCAGGGGTTGGGGTGGGGGTGGGGGTCTAACCTCTGTTGCATCCCAATTTCCTGCAGTGATAATTTTTTAACCCCAGGCAGTGGGATTTCCCATTTGCTTGACAGGCATTATATTGAGTATGTTGGAGACCCCTTTTGAAATCTAAGTCTCCACCGCTTGGCATAGGGCCTGATAGGCTGCCTCCAAATGAATCAGCAGGTCCTATGGGCAGCCAGATTTTTAGAGCTAAGTTCCCACACCCACTTTTGTGAAGGCCTATACATTTCCATAACATTTGTAACACACACAAATGTTTGAGTCTTATCTTTAGTGGATTTGAAGTCTGAGTTGCTCTCCAATTGCCTTCCTCCACTGGAGCCTTTTCTAGTTGGGTGTGGTAAGTCGAAGGTGAGATTCCAGTGACCTTTATCACCATCAAGGATAAAGTCCTTTTTAAGTTGATTCTAAAGTCCGGGACAGTGTTGCTTCACTCACAACAAGTCTCCAGGATGGAAGGGGTGCACTGGTTTTCAAGCAGTGAAGGGATAGGAGTCTCTTACTGTTTAATGGGTTGCCTCCTTGCTTTCTGGAGAGCCTATAAGGACTTGAGAAGGGCATGGTTAGACATTTTAACCATATACATACCATGCAACTTTGGGAGGAGAGGTGGAAGGTCTGCCCAATGTTTTAAAAGATGTAAAACCTCCCCAATATGATGTACACCTTTAACCTAAGGAGAGCAAAGGGGAGAAGAGTGGCCCAATTCTTGCCAGTTTTGGAGACCAGTTTAGTCAAGGTCTCTTTTAGAGTCCTGTTTTTCCTCTCTACCTGCCCTGAACTTTTAGGTCTGTATGCACAATGTAGCTATTGAGACTCACTATTCTTGCTTGTTATTTACTTAGTGAATAAAAATCTGGCTAATGTGAGTTTCATATGACATTCAGTTTATGATTTATTCCCATGCTCTAGCATTCCATTAAACATTATGTTTGTATTTAGCTAAGTTTTGTTGTATATAACTTTCCTATTTTAAAATTAATGAAATTTCAACAAAGATAACAAGCCAGAAATAAATCTTATCATACTTACATACATAGATAATTATAAGAAATCTCACTTCCTGGCTATAGAAAGACATAAATATCTACATATTTGGAACAACAAAAAATTACAATGAATTAAAATATACCAATTGCAAAAATCATAATATACAAAATTTGAAAAATGCAGCTAAAACAATAATTCTAGTATTATTGATTAGGCTAAATTAATTAAATAAATATAATTTGCTCCACTAGTAATCTTTCATTAGGTCTTTTACAAAATTTACTGATATCTGTACTCTGAAGACATGGTAATACATTTAACTGAATTAGGATGGGTGTATTAAAATAGGATGGGTGATAAATTAGAATGGATGGCATATGTGGGGCATGAGCAGATACAAACACTGCCATGTACTAGGACTATACTGAGCATGTCTGCACTGCTTCACCTCTTTCTACCCTCATCAGATTGAGGTATCATCTGATTCCAACCTGTTTTTAGAAAGTGTTTTTTTGTGTAGGCTTTGTCCCATTTGGAGCTTATACTACTACACTTGAAACATGTGTCATACATCTCTTGCCTCCTAACTTAGGGTTCTTGTGATTCCAGACACGTACATACCTGTGAATGTCCACTCAACCCTGTGCACAGGTTCTGATTGGAACTAAGGGAGATTAATCTCACCTATGCCAAGGCAATCCTTAACCCATAGAAGTTAGGAACAATAGACAAGTGTTCCTCCTTTTCATTGCTCAGGAAGACATTTCTAAGATTCATTTTATAAGGCTACTTAGATGTAAGCAATAAGACTGAGCACAAATCACCCACAGTGGTGGACAATACTAACATAATACTATTATTATATTTTATTGATTTTTTCTATTTTCCTTGTCCCCTTTTCCTGTTTCACTTATCCTTGTTATGTAAGCCTTTTACCTATTACTGATTTCTAAATAATCTCCCTTCAGTTGAGTCCTTTCCTAAAACTGTGATTTTGTTAACCAACCCAGACATGTTCACAATAACTATTTTGTCTAGCACTATGTTAGCACTGAGGATGGAAATATGAACAGAAAGAATTCTATTTATAAATTTGTGACACACAGTTCACCTTGTATTGATAATGTCACTTAACTTTATTCATGATTCATGTATAAAGTATAAATAAAATATCCACAATAATTATTCAATTAAAACAGCTATGTTCCATATATTAATCTATTTATTCTAAGCAGAAATTATTTTCCTTTTGAAGAAATGCTTTATATTCTACTTCATGTTTACATATTAAACTTTGTATCTACTTTTTCTTTTTAGCCAGATACTACTCCTATTTCAAATCAGAAGAAAAAAGTATTATTTAATAATATGTTGTTTTTCATCTTATATTCTTCCACACATACACACAGAACATTCCTCTAATCATCTTATAAAAAAGCTTGTTTTTTCTTGTCTTTTCAGAGAAGAGGTTTTAAAATTCTCTTTGATGTGGTTTCTCTAAGCAACGATCTAAATTAAGAATAATATTAACCATATTGATAGGAAATAAAATACTAGAAAAGGTAAACTTTTTTAAGAAAATGTCAAGGTAAAGTTTATATTTAGAAATATTTTATTTTGATAGATATAAAAATTAACATTTCTTTTAGACAATATTTAGGAATGTTTTACAGTTATATTTTTTAGTCCAAAGTACTTCACACTTATTTTACCAGGATTCTAATAAGCCAAGATGACAAACACAGATTAAAATACCAGTGTCTCAAAGGTTTTCAAAACTAACCCATCCCAAATGTTACAAATTCTGCAAAACCAACCAGAAAACATATATATATATATATATATATATATATATATATATATATATATATATATATATTAATTCAGTTTACTTGCCCTGATATGATGCTTTTTGCACTTATATATATATATATAAGTGCAAAAAGCATCATATCAGGGCAAGTAAACTGAATTAATATATAGTTGTCATTACCATAAACAACTCCATGAATAGAATCTTAATTTATCAGAATATACTATTGTTGGGAAGAGATTAAGTATGTTTCCTGTGTGGAATGATATCTCTCCCTTTACCTACTTGGCAAATAACTATGCATCTCCCTGTCTGGATTCAAGCACATACTGTAAACCCCTCTTCAACATTCTCAGCAGGTTCATATTTCATTTTTTTCTACATGTTTCTAGTGAAATTTGTAAATAGTTCCATTACTGCAAACCCTGTAGCCTGTGTATGTTAAGATATTTAGGTGACTTTTTATCACCCTACATGCAATCCAGACTTGTTTCACATACTTAGTATCTCTTGTACAGAATATGTATCTCAAGTCCTTTTTTCTTGTTATACCCCCAGACCCACTTATATAAAACAAATATATCCATGAGTACCTGCACCATCACAGTCTTAAATTCCTTAATGTGGAAGAAGATTTCAGCAACAATCAGAAGAACTACATTATTATTATTATTTTTTGGGGGGGTACTGGGAATGGAACCTGGGGGCATTTCTACCTCCCAGCCCTATTTTTTATTCTTTATTTTGAAACTGGGTCTCACTAAGTTGTGGAGGGCTTCACTAGGTAGCTGAGGCTGGCCGCGAACCTGGATCCTCCAGTCTCAGCCTCCCAAATGCTGGGATTACAAGCGTGCACCACCACGCCCAGTGAAGAACTGCATTATTACTGTTTCACCATTTAATGGTTTTGAAGTGCTTTTATATATATATTAAAAATAATCTCTAAATGGAGATATGTACTTTTCATGATTTTTATGAAAATTAAACTAAACATTCATTAAGTGGCCAGCATAACACATGAAACATTTTAGGCAGTAATGTGGCAGGTTTGTGTTAAAATTTTTGGTGCTCTTTTACTTTTAAATTCCAAACTCTTTATCATGCATATCAGTCCATGGGCAGTTTATCCAATTTCTGTCTATTCTATTTCATTTCCCATTGCTAACTTTTACTTTCTACATCTGAACATCTGCGAATTTTACAAAGTTACAAAGTCAACTACCAACTTCTTTTGCTCAGTTATTCCTTTTTTTTTTTTTTTGGCTAAGTATACTTACTGTTGGAGAGGTCTGTTTTTGCAGACTCACAGGAGCATAGAAGTCTGTTTCTGCAGAAATGCAGATTCTCCTAACATATGCTGATTACTGACCAAGGGCAAGAGTACTCTTCTGTCTCAAGATGTTTATTCAGACTGTTACAGTAAAAATTACGTGAATATTTGTTCTTTAAACCTTGGACCTAGAGATGATTATTTTCATAGATGCAACCATTGTGAGAAAGATTTAACCTTGAAGTATACTCTGATGCTCTAAAAAGTATGTAAGGGCTGAGCTGAATAAACTCCACGTGGCAGTACCCACTGTCAGCCCTCCTGAATCTATCCCTTGTTTTTATCTTTCTTAAGTAACTTTTGTCTTTGTTTTTCTCAAGCTACACTTTCTCCCTCTAAGCTTGTCTGACATAGCTGGCTGGCTCTGGCTTTGATAGTGGCGCCTGGATCAGAGACTTGGATACAGAGATAAAGCAGTGATGGTCACTGCGGAAGAATGCTAACAACGAAAAGGTAAAAAAGGGAAATGCAGTTGAATTCTTTTTTTCAGGAGTCTGTATATACAATTAAAAAGAAAATGGGCCAAGGTAATAGTCAACTACTCTTTGTACAGTTATTAAAGAATATGATAAGTGCACGAGGAGCAAAAGTTAGTCACAAGAGACTTAGTGATTTTCTTAATTTTGTAGAAGAAGTATGTCCCTGGTTTCCTGAGGAAGGAACTGTAAATTTAGAAACATGGCTAAAAGTAAGAAGATGTTTAGAAGATCATTATGAAGTCCATGGACCAGATAAAATGCCTGTAGATACGCTTGGACTATGGACTCTGATTAAAGATAGTTTAGACTTAAGTCATGAGCAACATAAATTAGAAGAAGCATTGGGTTCTGCTGAAGAAGTCAAAGAAGGCCTTCCTGTTGTGCCTTCTGCTCCTGTAGATGGTAAGGACCTTTTAGCCTCACACAGGTGTTATAACATGGAAATATCATAAGCTTGTTTGGGTGGACCATTCGCTGTTAAATCAGGAAAAAATTTTGGCAGCTCAAGTGTTAGTGCAGGAACAGCTTGATGCTGGACATATAGAGCCTTCTTTTTTTTTTTTTTTTTTTTTTTTTTTTTTTTTTTTTTTTTTTTTTTTTTGCAGTACTGGGGATTGAACTCAGGGGCGTTCTACCTCCGAGCTATACCCCCAGCCCTATTTTTTTATTCTTTATTTTGAAACCGAGTCTCGCTAAGTTGCCAAGTGCCTCACTAGGTAGCTGAGGCTGGCCTCGAACCCGGATCCTCCGGTCTCAGCCTCCCAAATGCTGGGATTACAAGCGTGCGCCACCATGCCCGGCTCATATAGAGCCTTCTAATTCTCCATAAACAAATTACTGATCTTATTCATCTTAAAAGATTTGTAGCTCTAATTTTAGAAATTTCTACCTTAATCTCTATTATTACTTCTTTAGCTGTTTCAAATACTCATCATGTTAATTCATTGTCACATAATGTTACAATGGTCTTAGAGGCTACTGTAGAACTTAAATGATTTCAATTTGTTTCTTATTTTGTTAAAAGATGTGTACAAAATTATTTCAAAATGTAAATTCAAAAATGGAATTATGATGAAAAGAAACCAGTATGTAGGAATAAGAAAGAAATGTAAAAGGGTACATGGGTATAAAAAGTTTTGGTAAAAATGATAAAAATAAGAAAGCATTTTGTATGAAGTAAGATTTATCCTGGTTGTCCCAAATAGAAAAATAAAAAAGGATTAGGATAAAAATCAAAGGGTTAAGACAAGTAACAGAAAGTTTGTGAAAGTTTATAAGAGGACAAAGCTTATAAAAGAAAGTTTACAGATGTGATAAAGATGGTTTTACTTAAAACAAGTAGGTAAAAAAAATTGTCAATAAGTTTCTATTAAAGCCTACCTCTTTTGAGCCCTTAGTGGCCATTGTACTTCTGTTTATATTTGAGCCATGTGTATTAAATTATAGGAATAAGTTTGTCTTCAACAGACTTAAAGCCATTAAATTAAAAAATGAAAAAAGGGGATTCCTACCCTACCTTGCCACATAATCTACTGAAACATTCTCTTTTCATTTAAAAAAATTTTAAATACTGATGCCCATGGTTGCTCACCTGCAGAGCACTTTTGGCATCCATCTACAAAGAATACTTTTGCTTATGTTAAATGGAAAAACCCGTGCATTGGTCAATGGAAAGGGTCCGAACCTGTGATTTTGTGGGGACGAGGCCATGTTTGTATTTTCTCACAGGATGAAAATGGAGCACGCTAGCTACCTGAATGCCTGGTATGACATGCATCACAGACAAATACCACCCTCGGTGCTGATGTTCCTGGTCCTGTTTCTCCTATGAACTGAGCCCCAATGACGATAGCTGAAGTCTACTGGGCCTATGTTCCTGATCCACCATTGTTTCACCCTGCAATGTGGGAAGACAGACAAATCATGGTGATGGTAAACAACTCTCGACTCCTTGGTCTTCCAGTGATTGATGACTTACAAATTCCAGAAGCTGTTCCAATCAACTATACTGGGATAGGTGTAGGTGCACCTATATGAGTCTCAAAAAATGTTATTGTTCCTGGATGTCTAACTTTAACATCTCAAGTTCTTCATAAGACTGGACTTTTTGATTGCAATATACAAGGACTAGTTTTATGGGGACCTAAAGGAGACAAGGTGGAAAATCTAGCTGCCTCTGGATCTCAGTTACTTTGTGAAGAAGATTTCATGTGTTACACCAGCTATCTCCACTGGAGAAGATGCATCTCTTCTGCATCTCAAATAAGTAACGTCACCGGAACTGATAAGTATATTTTGGACTGGTCTGTAGGGCGAGCATTTAATACATATTTAAGAGAGTGGCTCGCTGTAGGGAATTACAATATTAAGAACTATTTAAAAACTTATCTTTGAGACAAGCTAATGATTTTTTCCTTTTGCTTGGAAAAATACTATTAAATTTAAACCGAGCCGGGCGTGGTGGCGCACGCTTGTAATCCCAGCATTCGGGAGGCTGAGACCAGAGGATCCGCGTTCGCGGCCAGCCTCAGCTACCTAGTGAGGCACTCCGCAACTTAGTGAGACTCGGTTTCAAAAATAAAGAATAAAAAAAAAATAGGGCTGGGGGTATAGCTCGGAGGTAGAATGCCCCTGAGTTCAATCCCCAGTACCGAAAAAAAAAAGAAAAAAAAAATTAAACCGAGAGCTTTTTCAGAATCTAAGTTAGGTTTTACTGCAGGAATGTGGTGGTCATCTTCACATAGACCTCAGACACATATTTGGAAAATAGCAGCTGCTATGGGAAAAGTAGTTCCTTATGGAAATGATGCTAATCTTAAGCCTGAGGTTGTAACTGCTTGTGTTAATTTACCATAAGTTTTGCTTATAGGGAAAGTAGTTGTTTGCCGGGGTCCAGCCCTCTTGGCAACAGGGTCAGGGGTTCTTCAATTGGTGTGGAATGAGACTAAGTCGCAAGAATACTCTCACACCCATGCAGTGAAGAAGCGCATCGGTTTATTTCTCTTTAGCTGAAAATGCAGGCAAGCTTTCTGTCCCTGCTGCTGCTGCTGCTGCTGCTGCTGCTGCTGCTGCTGCTGCTGTATTACTGAAAATCTTAGCTTGATTACTTACAGACAGAGAAAACAATAGACAGGCTCTCTTTCATAAAGTCATAAGATATTTTGTACAGAACCAGAATGAATGAGGTAAAGTCTTACTCTATAAACCTCTTTGTTCTAAGTCTCCTTGTCCCAAATATTTTAAAAGGCAAGGACATATTTTACCAGACCAAGAAGCTGCTCTCCTGAGAACAAATTCCGGCAGAACACTACTTCACTGCAAAGAAAGTGTGCCTTCTTCTGTACTTGGTCTGCCAAGTTTTCAGCAACATAGTATCCAACCTTCATCTGCTTTCAGATAGAGCCTGCACTCTAGGCTGGAACTGTTTCTCCACAGACTTGTTTTTCTAAAAGTTAATCACAACCAATTAAGTTTACAACATGTATATAAAAATTCTTTGCCGCGGTAGTTATTAATTTTAGAAATGATAGTTTTAATTTTTCTTGTATTAATTGTATGCTTTCTCCCTATGTATCATTAGTTCCTATTGGCATTCAAGTTATACTAGTTAAGCAACCACCTTTTGTGTTAATACCTGTTAATTTGACTGAACCATGGCATAATGATAAGGGGTTACAAATTTTACAAGAAATTGATCAAGCATTGAGCTGCCCTCATAGATTTGTTGGGCTTCTAATTGCTGGGATTGTTGGTTTGCTTTCTCTTTTAGCCACTGCTTCTGCCAATGCTGTTTCTTTAGCACAAGAAGTACAAAGTGCTCACTTTGTTAATCAAATGTCTAAAAATGTTACATGTACTTTAGGTACACAAGAACAATTAGATATCAAATTAGCACAGAGACTTAATGCTTTGTATGATACTATAGAATATTTGGGTGATGAAATTAAGGATTTAAAAGCTAATATCCAGGAGTTGAAAGTTAAATCTGGACTACAATGTCATGCTACATTTAATTGGATTTGTGTTACTCAAAAGACTTATAATGAAAGCTATCATAATTGGGATAGAGTCAAAGCTCACTTACAAGGAGTTTGGCATCATGAAAACATATCATTGGATTTGTTAAAACTTCATCATGAAATTGCTGATATGAAAAGTATTAGTCCTCTTAACTTTGATGCTGCTAAAACAGCTCAAAGTATTTTAAACAAATTATCAAGCCTCTCAGCTTCCTGGTCTTCATTCACTTCTTTAATTGGAGGACTTGTAGGTGTTGTTGTCCTGTTACTTGTAGCTCTGTTTGCTATCGATTCTGATGCAAACTTTTGTCAGCACTATATGGAAAATAAAAGCTGTTATGCATGGAATAAAGCTCCGTATGACCCCTTATGCAGGAACTCGTAGTCAATGACTGACGGGTAAGATTCTCTTAAGGACAGGTCAACCTAAGACAGGACATAGGTGTATATCACTTATGCTCCCATGGCGGTAAGACTTGTAGCTTGAAGAGAACAACCTAAGACAGACACGGTTTGCTGTGTCTCAACTATATGAGTTGATGACTTTTGTTCTATAATTTAAAAAGGGGGAAAACTGTTGGAGACTGACAGTGCTTAAGGTCTGTTTTTGCAGACTCACAGGCGCATAGAAGTCTGTTTCTGCAGAAATGCAGATTCTCTTAACATGTGCTGATTACTGACCAAGGGCAAGAGTACTCTTCTGTCTCAAGATGTTTATTCAGACTGTTCCAGTAAAAACTACGTGAATATTTGTTCTTTAAACCTTGGACTTAGAGATGATTATTTTCATAGATGCAACCATTGTGAGAAAGCTTTAACCTTGAAGTATACACTGATGCTCTAAAAAGTATGTAAGGGCTAAGCTGAATAAACTCGGCACAGCAGTACCCACTGTCAGCCCTCCTGAATCATCCCTTGTTTTTATCTTTCTTAAGTAAGTTTTGTCTTTGTTTTTCTCAAGCCACACTTTCTTCCTCCAAGCTTGTCCGACATAGCTGGCTGGCTCCGGCTTCCATAACTCACATGAATTGAAGGCCATAGAATTCATGGAGCTCAATTTAAATATTAGTTCCTCAATGAAGATTTCCTTAAAAATGTCCAGTATTTTTCCATTATAGGACTTTTTCTTCCTGCTTTCACTACACCCTCTAACAGTTTGTTTAAGAATATATTTTAAAATATTTTTGTGCATGTGTTTCTTTTCTTTAATTTTGGCAATGACTTTCCCCGAGACCTTGGAAGATATCTAGATATCTTTGACTTTCTCCAAGATTTGGAAAATTGAGGACTTCTAAACAGTGGATTTTTTTGTGTGTATGTGTGGTACTGGGGATTGAACCCAGGGGCATTCTACCTCTGGGCTACACCCCCAGTCCTATTTTTTTATTTTTTATTTTGAAACAGGGTCTCAGTAAGTTACAGAGGGCCTCACTAAGTAGCTGAGGCTGGCCACAAACCCAGATCCCCCTTCGGTTTCAGACTCCGAAGTACTGGGATTACAAGCATGCGCCACCACGCCTAGCTGTAAAAAGTGGATCTTGATAAATACATCCTGTGCATGACACCATTCTTGTCAATATTATGAAAAAGATGGTCAAAACACTGAGATTATTCTCTTCCACATTGTGAAATTCTCAAGTTCTAGTAATATTTTACTTTTACCCAAATTGATAAGACAAATTTTGAATGTCAGAGATGCTATCAAAGCCAGCATTATATTCTCTTCAGTGGAGATAAGAGTCAAAGAAGTCAACCACAAGAATGATAGCGTGTGTCTATTTGATAAAGGGCAGGTTGAATGATGAAGTTGGAGAATAATGAGTTGTGCACTATTAGTATAAGGAAGGAAAGATAAAATTTTGCTTCTGTTCTCAATGATCATAAAAAAAAAACACAAACAAAAATTTCATGGTTTGGTCTGAACTCTGATAAAAGATACTCAATTAAGATAAAGAAACATCTATTACTAACTACTGATGGACCCTTTGGGTCTACAGGTCAGAAAAAAAAAATGACACTTTGGAGAAGAAACTTCAGCACTTACATTTTTAAGGATATATAACAAGGATTTTGTTTTGTTTTGTTTTTAGCAGTACTGGGGATTGAACCCAGGGTCATCCTACCTCCGAGCTACACCCCTAGTCCTTTTTTATTCTTTATTTTGAAACAGAGTCTCACTAAATTTCAGAGGGCCTCACTAAGTAGCTGAGGCTGGCTGCAAACCTGAGGTCCTCTGGTCTCAGCCTTCCAAGTACTGGGATTACAAGTGTTCACCATCACGCCCAGCACAAGGATACTTTTATTAATCATACTCTCTGAAAAAAGCATCATAATAACTCTGATTTATCAGCTCAAAATTAAAATCCAAGGCTTGAGGCACCAATATTTTAAAAATGATATTTTTCAAGAAGTTAATGGCACCACATTTTCAAAAACTTTTTATAATATGCTTTTAAGTTTTTTGTTTTTTTAAATTTGGCCTAACAAATTTTATAATCTCCAGAATCCACAAAAATGGAATCTGCTCCTGAAATTATTTAAAATGTATTAAAAAGCTAGAGATTCATGTCAAAATGGTCACCTAAATGATTGTTTATCTGGGATACACTTTTATATGTAGAGTTATGGCAAAACACATTTTAAATATGCGGATTTTATCCATATGATAAATATTGATGGCTCATCTACTATATTACAGAAATGATACTTGACTATGGAAACAAAAACATGAATTAATTATGTATTTAATATTTTCTTGAAGATATATTATAGATATTATAGGAACTCAAAGAAAGAGGACTAAAACCACACTTTAAGTGAAAGAATTAAAGTGCTTGAAACATTTAGTTCAAGCCCTGGGTTGCAAACTGAAATAGCCAGATATAATTTCTTGGCAGGGCCAAGAGTTTGAGAAAATCTAGAAAAAATTGTTCCACATGCACAGTGATATGCTTGTGATGTACCATATGTAAATTAGTTGATTCGCATTTACTTAACACCAATCAGGAGACCTTAATTTTGCTAAAAGTAAAATGATGAAAATATAAAGTCATATTCTAAGTATGCATAATTTATGGGAAGAGAGAAAATTCTATCAAGTTGAGTTACAGGATAAGTAATACAAAATATTCAAAACTTTTAGGTGGCAGTAAGAAACAGCATATTATTCTAAAGAAATCAAAATGGTTTTCACAGAATGCTATAATCCAGCAGAAATTTAAAGAAAGTGTAGGATTTCTCTCAGTTTTGAGAAAGAAGAAGGCACCTGAAATAGTGTTTGTGATCACAGAAGTCTATAAGCACAGTAACCTGGTCCAGGGAGCTGCAAGTGACTAAGATAGAAGCAATGTGATCTCAGAGTTGATGAAGTGTGAAAATTGAAGTTAGGATGTATGTAGGATTTACACTGCACAGAGGCCTCAATATAAGGGTAGGATATAGAAATACACTGTTTGCTATAAGGAAGTATTGATGGTTTTTTATACAGAGTACATTATCAAATCTCTGTTTTAGGAAGATAAATATGAGAATAGAGCAGAAGGTAAGATCAATCATTTTGCAAAAGCTTTCAGCAAATTGTATATTAGACAATCACATCTTTATGGAAAAAATGATGTTGAAATAAATTCTTATTGGAAAAGAAGTTATACAGGCAGAAATGGTGAATAATAAAAAGTAAGTTAAGGAGAAATTAGAAAGGCTTGAAGCCTTACTGCAGTGAGCTTTCGTATGCTAAAATTAAAAACTGTAGCACTTACATATTTTTCCTGTTTTTGGAATACAATTAAAAGTGATAGGGAGCAGGGTATGGTGGCACATACTTGTAATCCCAGTACTTGGGAGGCTGAGACTGGAGGATCCTGGTTCGAAGCTAGCCTCAGCTACTTAGTGAGGCCCTCCGCAACTTAGGGAGACCCTGTTTCAAAATAAAGAATAAAAAATAGGACTGGGGGTATAGCTTGGAGGTAGAATGCCCCCGGGTTCCATCCCCAGTACCGAAGAAAAAAAAGTAATTATATTATTTTAGGAAGAAAAATGAAATATAATTGGGTAATAGCCATAGCCAAATTTTCTGAATGATTATATGTATCTGTGAAGACTAGATAGGAATGGATGAAAGTTTCATAATTTTAACTGTGTAACTATAGCCAGCTGGAATGTGACCTAGTTTAGAAAGCAGATTAATGGGATGTCCTATATGAATGAGACACCTAAGAAGAAAAAGTTCAATTGATTCCCTGCTCTCAAACCAAAAGCTCCTCGTAACAATCAAAGACAGGATAGAGTTTTAACTCTCATATTCAATTGACCTCAAAGTTTGACCACAAATGCACATTTTAGTAATTATTCTTCCCACTACTGGTATTACTCATCCAAGTAACTAAGACTATTTGCTGTCCCTCTAATATTTAATTCTATTTACTCCTGTTGATGATTTACTCATGCTGGGATTGTTTTGTGCTTTTTTTCCTGAGCTAGTTTGCATTTATCCTATTCCTACCTACCTCTAGAGATCACACACATTTCACAATCTATCTAATTGCCTTATATATAAGGTTCTCTTTTTTTGTTTTTCTAATCATCTTCCCAAGAACAGATACCAAAAATAGGATCTCTTTCTCCCTATTAGACTCCAACGTGACAACTAATACAACCATTATTCTCTGATGACTTTTCTTATCTGTAGATGAATCTCTGTTGTCTCATCACCATGTCACCATGTCCAAACATTTTTGAATGAGAACTTTGTAAAGCCAAATATAATCTTATACATCATTTTATTGTTAATTTTTTAATATCAAACAAACAGTATTACTTAGTACTGCCTAACACAAGAATAATGAGTGCAACTGCATTTAATTTACTTGATTATAATATTCTAGATCCTTCCCAATGTACTGCATATGCCTATAATTCCCGTACTCGGGAGGTGGCGACAGGAGGTTTTCAGGTTCCAGGCCAGCATCAGCAACTTAGTGAGACCCTCAGCCATCTAGTAAGACACTGTTTCAAAATAAAAAAAAATAAAGAAAGAAATAAAAAAGGTCGGAGGTATAACTCAGAAATTGAGTATCCCTGGGTTTCGTCCCAGGAGAGAGAGAGGAGAGAGACTGATTTATAATACTTTTGATCCTTAATACCAGATTCTTAAAACAAGGTCTAAAAACTTGTCTCCTTTAATTCCCCTTCATAATGTGTTTTTAAACAATATGTTTTTATACTTCTGCCATTCTAGAAAGAATAAATGCTTATTAACCAAAATAGCAGAGGTGATATAACATTCATTATTTCTTTTTTCTGTTATATACTTTTTGTTTATATTCAATAAGTATTTGGTTAAATAAATTTTCTCCTACTTAGTATACCAAGTTATTCCTTCTACCAAGAGAAAATTTTGTTCTGGACACATTCTATCATACCCATAAGTATTTGGGTGAAAGTAATGATGGTTTCATTCAATAAAGGAAAGGAAGGTTAAAACCCAACTCCAACTGATTTTTTTCTGGTAAATCTCTATTATTGGGAATGATACTGATGATTTATATGAGGTCTCTTTTTAGGAGGGGAAAGAGCAAGGAGATCCATTAAAGTATGTATATTATGCAATAATTAAAAATTGAGAAGAAGTTCCAATAGAGACAAATTGGAGACATAAATGCCATTAAAAAGTAAAAGGATTTTTTTAATTTATTATAACTTATTTTGTCAAAATCCCCTAAATCAGGAAGCATTTGAATTGTGAAAAACCTAACAAATTATTAGACCTTTGTGACATGAAAATGTGTCCATAAATGATCATTTGACAGCATGATAAAACACTTTCCCAGAAAAGTGAAGCCCAAAACAACTTATAGTTATCATCTATCTCTGTCAACACATCTGATTATATGAAATACTTTATATACTTTACACATAGAAGGATACATCTTTTTATGATAATTTGTCAAATTCTTAAAAGCAAAATGAACTAAAAATTAGACCTTGTAATAAAGTATGATCATAAAATTTGCTGCAATACATGTTCAGGTAATTGTTCCTTGTTTTTCAGGTAACAGTAGAAACTCTCCAGAGACCCACAGAAAGTTTGATTAAGCCAGAAGCCAATTTTTGGTAAGTAGACTTGAATGCATCAAGGAATAATTTATATCATTTTGATTTTTAAAGAACAGAATAAAGTTGGCAAAAATTTGGAATAGTTTCAAATTTATTGGAGCGCCACTGAACACTTTCAAGAGGAGAAATGAAAGAAACTTCAAATAATTACATTTCTCTGCAAAACTTCATCAAGAATACATGATTTTTAGATTAGCAAATGGCAACATATTGTATTATTTTATACATTTAGTGGTTCATTATATTCCCGCATCATAATGTGGTTCAGAGTGATAGGGACATACATGCACACAACACCTGGTGAACCATCCACAAACCAGCTCCTTCCCCACTCTTCTCTTCCTCTTGCAGGATATTTAGATTTGCATTGGTATTCTCACATATGTACTTAATGACAATGGAAGTGATTTATTCATTGATCCCCCCCACACTCTGTCTGCCACCTTACCCTAGACCACCTCCCTCTCTCAATTGAAGTTTCTCCTCCATTATCTAAATTTCTTCTGGTATCAGGATTACTCCATAACTTCTGCATATGAAAGAAAACATATGACCTTTCACTTTCTGTGACTGGCTAATCTCACTTAACATAAAATTATCCAGTTGGATCTCTTTTCCTAAAAATGACATAATTTTGCTCTTTAATGATTAGTAGAATTCCATTGTGCATATATTCCATAATTTTGCAACCCATTCATCTATTGATGGAACCTAAGTTGGATCTGTAATTTGGCTACTGTGAATTATGGTGCTATAAACATGGATATACATATATTACTATAATATTTTGATTTTAATCTCTAGAAAGATACACAAGAGTGGTATATCTGGATCATATCATTAATCCATTTATAATTTTCCAAGGATCCTCCACACTGATCTCCATAGTGGCTATATTAATTTGCAATGCCACCAACAGTGGAGAAGTGTTCCTATTTACCACATCCTTGCCAGCATTTATTGTTTGACTTCTTGATGATTGCTATTCTAATTCGGGTTTGTGCTATGATCCATTCAACTTTTTAGTTGTCCATTTTCTTAGAGATGGGTGTCAGTGATTGAGAAACTCACACACAGGCAAGGAGAGGGCTGCTTACCATTCTGACTTTATTCAGAACATAATATCTATCTCTATCTCTATCTATCTATCTATCTATTTATCTATCTATCTATCTATCTATCATATATATATATATATATATATATATATATATATATATATATATATATATATATATATAGAGAGAGAGAGAGAGAGAGAGAGAGAGAGAATTGGAGATCTCATAGTGTTATAACAACAAAGAAGTCTTCATATGTAAACATAAAAATAACTTCAAGAGAAAAAGCTTGAAGAAGAAAAAATAGATAAGTTTTCTAATGGTAATTCACATGGATTCTTGCTGTTTTCCAGCCAAGCAGAACTCCTAGTCAATGAGCAAGGCTCCAAGCTTTACAGAGACCTATCTTCAGTTTTTCTTTTTTTTTTTTTCCAGCTATGCTCAAGACCATTGTGCCTGTTCTCAGAGTTTAGCAATTAGCCTATCAAAAAACACACTATGGGTCCAAGCTTCTTCAGTTCATATTTTTCATCTTCAAGTGTCCATGAGCATAGCAAGGACACATTCTGTCTACTTTAAAATGCATGATATTTGAAATAATTCTTTAGAACATATATTTGGAAAACATAGTTTATAAACTGTGCAGTAGAATCCCACAGATATGAAGCTATCTGTGGCAGTCATAGAAATGTGCTGTTGAGACCCACCTTCCTCAAAGGATTTTTGCTCCAGTTGCAATAACTGGGTCTTTGCTTCCTCAGAGCTTGCCTCAATTTTCAAACAGATGTCAGGTTATTCTTGAGTCCTGTCTCCAGTCAAGGAATCAGTAAGAAGTCTGTAGGTAGCTGAGAGATCACTTTTCTTACCAACAATTGCCAGTTAGCCATAATTAAGTCTCAACAAAGGGATCCCCTTAGGCAATCATTTCTCCCGAGGTCAGCAAGAACTGACAGAAACTTACAAGATCTGCATGGAATCTTATTGCTGCCTGATTCCAAATTTCCTCTTCCTTCTAAAAGTATTACTGCCTAGTAATTATTTTGTACTTATAATTACATCTCATCATTGACTTATTGGAGAACTCAAACTGGTATATATTCCACCCAGAATGGTCTGAAGAAGCCCATAATAAGGAAGAAGTTTGGAATCTGAATCACCAACCATCCTGTTAGCATTAAGGACACAATCCTGCTTGTAGACAGTTTCTGGATAGCTCCTGGTACAGAGTAACATCCAATTGTTAAAATTGGAACCAGAAGTAAGATGATATGGCTTGAGAACATGGAAACCCTGGCCCCTGTAACAATTCAGGAATTTGGAATGCAAAGAAGAAATAATAAGTAAAGATAGTGAAATTTAATTGTTATAATAAGTGACAGTGATACCTACAGAAAGGTAATGAAGATTCTGATTTACTTTTGTGTAAATACCCAGAAGTGTATTACTGAATGATATGGTAGTTCTATTTTTAATTATTTGAAGATCCTCGATTTTATTTTCCAAAGCAACTATAAGGTGTCTTACATTCTGTTTTGTATCTAAAACAACAATGTACAAGTCTTCCGATCTCCCCATATCCTTGCTAAATTTTGTGTATCTTTTCCTGTATATTTCATAATATTCACTTTAATTGGTATGATATGTCATTGTCATTTTAGATTACATTTCCTTGATGATTAGTGACACTGAATATTTTTTTTTAACCTATTCTAGCCTGAAGTTACCAAATCTAGCCAACAACTGTAATTTGGGATAACATTTCATTAATTTGATACAAATCACCATAATCTGCCACTATCCATATTTTTATCAGGAAACAAGGATAGTGACTTAATGGTAATGAGGTTGAGGAAATCAGTCCTATATTATATAAGTAAAATACAGCAACACTAATCTCTACCCTCCCTTCACACACCCAAATTGCATCTAATTTACTATTTTCCATGGGATGGAGAGCTCAGCATTCCAATCATTATGGCCTTTACTAACTAGTATAGCAAAGTAATGTGATGCTTATGCCTGCAAATACATTATCCTTACTTACAGATTGTATACTCAGAGTCTGGGGAAATAATTGAGCATGTAACAGAGTATATACTAAGAGATCAGGTTCATGAGAAACATTTATAGAGGGACCTGGTCTGAGTTCCACGACTACATAGACTTTTCATACTCCCAATGTAACAGGAGAACCAAGATGGCATAGGGTGACACTATATCCATTATCCATCAAAATATCTCGTTATATCCCTGGTCCTATAGAATAAAGTTTTTGGGAAAAGGTCATAGTACTCATTAAGAAAGCATTCAGGGATGTATATTGCAGGGTTTTTCATGAAGGGATTCTGTCCTGTATAGAATTAATGGTTTCATTAATGGTTTTGAGTAAGTAAGTGGCTTAGACATGTAAAACAGAGCAATGATCAGGATTTTGCTATGGAGCTAGTGACCTCAGCCTTCCATTCACCAAATACTGACTATTCCTGGATAAATTAGTCATGCAAAACCTCCCAAGAACAGTGATATATGCTGCCTTTGCCATAGTATATCCAATTAGCCTGTTATGTTTTACATAAATTTTATGTACCTCAAGAATTATAAACTTTGTCCCCATGGTGATGCTGTTGGAAACTGAAAGAACCATTGGGACATGGGCCCAAATAGGAGGTCTTTGGATAGTTTGAGGCATGAAGTAGTATGCAAACAAAGTTTTATTAGTTTTCATGCCACCACTTGAAGCCTTTATCGGAGAGTATTACAAAAGGAGCAAGCCAACGCTACCATTATCACTGTCTTCCCACTTCAAGTTGTGACCATTTGCTCCAATGTACACTTCCACATTGACATCTGCCATTTGTCATGAGGTGATACAGCCATGGACCAGCCCTTATTGAGCTTGTGCTACCATGTGCATACTTTTAATCTCCAAAATTGTGAGCTAAATTAATATTATTATTATTATTATTATTATTATTATTATTATTATTATTTTATAAAGCTACCTGACTCCGGTGTTTTGTTGTAGTAATGCAAAGCTAACACACCGCCAGTGTCATAGACATTTGTGGGTCAATACTGCTTGTTCACCTAATGGTAAACCTCTACCAACTTTTATGAAAAATATATCCACCTTCTCTGGTGTAGTCATGTATCTTCTCCTCATCCCTTTTTATTGTAGACAGCTCAGCTCATTTAAAATCTCTCCTACTGTCAATCCTGACCTCCAGTGGACTATCACCACTATTTGTATTATTTTCCCTTGCCTATTCCTCAATAGCCTATACCTCATTGCTTTAATGAATGGAGTATCCTTAGCCCCTAAGGAAATGACGAAAGCTAGTAGGTTGATTTAGGACATCACAGAGTCTAAGACATCTATACTTCCAATAAGCAGTTGTATACAAAATTTGAATATCACCCAAAATGTTGGGTTTTATTGTAACCTCATTTATAATTAAGCTACTCATGAAATCAAGACTGGGCATAAACTATAAGCCAGTCTGTCTCCAATTGCAGAAGATTATCTTTTCAAAAGCCCCATAGTTGATTTTCAGCATTCTGATCAGACCGTGAATTAGTCTTTGGCCGACATGAGCCTCCAATTCTTTCTTATCCTTATCACCAGCAAAGGCTTTTTTATTGTAATTTCAAAATCTTATCCTGGCTATCTATCTTTGAGGACCACTTCTAGAAAATGATTGTATTATATTGAGGTCCTCCAAATGTCAATATTTGAGATAAAAATCCAAGTAAATGTAGGCGAGTAGGAAAATGACAGAGAAGGGAGTACCGGATTTCTAACAAGTGAATTTTCACTAGATGGTATGGTTTATTTACTTTCTCTGATTCCTTGTCATAATTAGTGCAAAATGCACACAAGAATGAGACTACCAGGGTCTTTAAACACTCAATTCTTTGAGTAAACACAAAGGGCTTCTTCTGGATGGCATGTATCCCTAAAATGTCTAGTCTGTCACACAGGAAGCCATAGAAAGTCCTTAAAGAGAAGCATAGGTGTTGCATTGGAAGCCAAGTTGTTTTATAATGAGTTGAGGAGGTAGAAAGGTCCAAGTGATAAAGAAGCTGAAACAGAATTAACTACTAGGTGTTCTGCATTTTTATTTTTTATTTAATCCTATCAAGAACCATATTATGCTTTTGTCATTATTATTTAGAAAAACAGAAAACTAAAATTAGATAGGACAATAGTTTCTCAAGACTTATTAGTAAGTGGTGGGAAGTGATTAAAAAAAAGTAGAAACTTCAGGTCAAATTTCTGCATTTGATCTCAGAAGCTAGCACTATTTTTATAGATTATCATTATGCAAAGTATATGCCTATAGTTATCATAAGTTAAAAATAAATAGTGCAGTGCTACAGAGTAAATGTTAAAGTGTGATTATTAATATCAGAGATAACTGATCAGAATTAGTTTTGAATAATGTATTCATTTAGCACCTAGACTAATAGAAATTATTTGTTTTTCTTCCTTAATTATTGAGTATTCTTATGAAAATACCAGACAACTGAATATTACAAAATATGCATGCCTATTCATTAATGCAGACAATTCTCTTCATATTTAGATAAATTCCTATGGAAGTATTGGAGTATTAGAATATTTCACTGAAATAAATTGCTTCATTTTTATAATTTTCTTTATGGAGGGTTAGCTTTCTTTTGGTTGAAAACTTGTATACCTCATTGAAAGTACATCTGAGAGCACATCAGTAATTCTGTCACAATTTAGGCATTCTCTGTATATAGATACTTAAATAACCAGTCACAAATTGATAATACCTTAGGGAGAGAAAATGGACAAAGTGAACAAGATATTTTTTTTCTGATTCTGATGACAGTGGTCTTAAAACACATTTTATGTTATTTATGTGTGTATAGTCTGTTTTTACTATTGCTAATTGATTCACTACCAAGTTGTTGACCAAAATATCAATTTTCAAAATTCAAAAATGACTGAGACCTCTTTTTATCATCAATAGAAGCTTCACTTCTTCATATAAAGTGCCTTTGTATAAGAAATGTTTTTAATTTTAATTAACTTGGCTTCCATTTACTAACATATCTTACTCTTCTCAGCATCCAGAACCAATTTTATTTATGCTGCATTTCCTGGCACTGTGCAAATCTCTACTCATTAATACAAGAAATAAAAATTTAACTTCCATATTGATACAGACTAGAACTTGCACTTTTTAATTGTTTTCACTAGGATATTTATTAGAAAAAAGTCTACAAATTTTTAACATAATTCTAGGGTGCCAATTTGATTCAAAGGTGATTGACCTTTTATGAATTACATTACTATTAACTAATAGTAGTCATATTTTATAGCTTTATTTATATTTACTCTTGTTTTTGCATTGTTCTACAAGCTATGAAGATCAGTTGGTGGGTCTAAAAAGAGTGAAAATGGAGTCAGATTGGCTTTTCTTCATTTATCTATCCAAAATGAGTTTTCTTTAGAATTGTTATTTGAAAGATTATTCAGCTTTGATGAGAGGAAGAGATTAGGAAATAATCACCATTGAAAATATAGTTTATTACTCACATTCCAAAAGGAGATCATACCATATACCATTAAGGGCCACACAACAGAACAGTAATATCAGTCTCAATCAGAGAAACATAGTGGTGGTGGAGGGGGAGAGGGATATGTGGGAAAGTCTCCATTGAATTTTCTGTGGCAAGGAATGAGCAAGGCAGAGTAAGCTGTCTAAGCAAATTTATCATAGGCAAATTTGAATAATTTCAGCAGGCTCTAGGTTATAGGGCCTGCCCTAGATGCACAAAAGATGGACATGGGTGTTAGGGCAGGGAAATATAATATGATGCAGACTATAAGATCCCAGTAATGGAGGAGATTGGAAAGCATTCTCTCTGGATTCATTAGTTTCCATATGAAGGCAAGCTTATGGGAGAGTCATTTGCTGACTCTGGGAGGGGCAGTTCATCCCTGACCAGAAAAGTTCCAGATAGCAAAGTAATAAAAAATAAATAAATAAAACATGGTGATTACAAGGTCTAGACTGTTTCTATATTTTCAGCACATGGCTTGGAAAATCCATGCAGAAACATAACAAAATCAAACAAGAACATTATAGGAAAACCATAGGACATTTCTCATGATCATAGATGAAAAAAATTCTCAAGAAAATATTGAATCCAACAGTATATAGAAGGAACTACTGTGATGAAGTGGGGTTTCTTCTAGGTATGTAAGACTTGTTAACTATTTGAAAATCAATTAATTTAATCTATTATAAAGCAGATTAAGAATATAATCACTTAATCATATCAATGGATTCAGAAGAAAGCATTTGATAAATCCACGATAAACTTTCATGATAAAAACTCACATTATTCTTAGACTAGAAAGGATTTTAAACAACTTGGTGAAGAGTTATCTTTAGAATACCTATAACTAACATTGTACTTAGGGTAGAAAACTTGAAACTTTTCCACTACAATTAGAAACAAGGCAAGAGTAACTGAGATATAAGAAGAACTTTAGATAATAGAGGAGATACTCCAGCAGAGACAGGGAGGTGGTTTGGGTAGGGTGAGAGAGGAATAGAAAGAATTAATGAGGGAAACATTCCATTGCCATTATGTATGTATGTGAGAATACCAATGCCAATCTCAGTATCTTGTATGAATAGAGAAAGGAGTGGGGAGGGAAAGCTTACTAAGTGCTATGTGCATGTATGCCACTATCATTAAGATCTACATTATGATGTAATGTTATAATTCACCAATAAAAGTATTAAAATACCATTAGCTGGGCATGGTGTGCACACATGGAATCCCAGTATTTATGAAGCTGAGACAGGAGGATTGCAGATTCAAGGCTAGCCTCAGCAACTTAATGAGATCCTGTTTTAAAATAAAAAAGTGAAAAGGGCTGGGTGGGGGTGTAGCTTAGAGTTATGCCCATGAGTTCAATTTCCAGTAACAAAAAATTATTAATATAAAATATTTATTAATATAAAACATTTATTATGTAGGCATAATACAAATGGCATTACATTACATGAGATAAATATTTGTGTTGCATACAGAAATAAATTTAATAATTATCCAGTTTGATAGTGTTATAAACACACACACAAACATATGTGTGCAAAAACACAGAGAAACTTATAAGGTCTATATAAAGAAAGAATTCTGCCGGGCGTGGTGGCGCACGCTTGTAATCCCAGCATTTGGGAGGCTGAGACCGGAGGATCTGGGTTCGCGGCCAGCCTCAGCTACCTAGTGAGGCACTCCGCAACTTAGTGAGACTCGGTTTCAAAATAAAGAATAAAAAATAGGGCTGGGGGTATAGCTCGGAGGTAGAATGCCCCTGAGTTCAATCCCCAGTACAGCAAAAAAAAAAAAAAAAAAAAGAAAGAATTCTTATGAAAAACATCCTAGTAGAATAAGATAGAGAGCTACTTCATATTCATGAAAAGACTCAGTATTGTCAACATGTCACTTCTTCGTAATTTGACCTAGATTCAGTGTAATCACAGTCAATATCCCAGCAAGTGATTTTGGGAATATTGAAAAACTGATTTTGAAGTTTATGTGGAAGAGCAAAAACCCTGAAGAGCCAATATAATATCACGCAAAAATTCAGTTTGAAAATTGATAGTACCTAATTTCAAGACCTATTATAAAGCTATAGTGATCAAAAAAAGTATATTACTTCATGACTACTATAAAGCTACAGTAATCTTGAATGTAATGTTCATAAATAATAGATCAAATGAAATAGAATAAAGTACCTAGAAATAGACATACATATATTTAGTCAATTGATATTTGACAAAAAAGCAGACAATATATTCAGGAAAATAGAGTCCTCCCAACATATGGTGCCATAATAATTGTAAACCCATTTGCAAATAAATAAAAGAAATCTCGACACAGACCACAGGGGGTATTCTTTCTTCAAGCTACACTCCCAGCATTATTATTTTTTATTTTTTGAAATATGGTCTTCCTAAGTAGCTGAATCTGGTTTAAACATGCAATCCTCCTGTTTCAGTCTCCCAAGACCTTGGATGACAGGTGTAATCCATAAAGGTCATCTTTATAAATGTTTTTCAAGAAATTTGTATTATTTATTATTTGTATGTGCATATCTGAGTGTATTCATATATGTGTATTTGTTTGTTTTTATGGCACCATTTCTCTATATAACTAAATTTATTTCAGTATTCAACACAAACATTTTCTCATATAATGTATTTTAGATTATACTTAAACAATAAATATTTTGTATTAACATTTTTTTTGGAACTGGAGATTTAACCTGAGGGCATTCTATCTCAGAGGTATACTCCTACCCTTTTTTATTTTGAAACAAGGTCTTACTAAGTTGCCAAGAGTCTTGGTAATTTGCTGAGGCTGGCCTTGAATCTTTGATCCTCTTCCCTCAGCTTCCATAATATTGGGATAATAGACATGTACCATCAAATCTGGCCTTAAAAATTATTTTGAGAATAAATAAAGGCTTCTAAGTTTACCTATAACTCAAATAGTCTATGAGTTCTAATCTTTCATAGCTATTTTTATTAGCTAGGGTTCTACTAGAGACAAAATTAATAGGGATGATATGCATGTTTATAGATTATCATAACTATATAGATATAGATCATATTGATATAAATATATGAGATTTGTTAGGGCAAATTTCTTGCCCAATTATATGGGCTGAGAATTTCATAACTGGCTGTCTGCATAATGGAGACCCTCGGATACAATAACATGGCTCAATTTCAGTCCAAGTTCAAAATATATATATATATATATATATATATATATTTCTTAAGACTTCCCATGCAAATTAGCCATGTGAACTCACTACAAAAAAAAAAAAGACTGCAAACAACATCACTGTAACAAGAACAAAAAAATCACAAAATCACAAATAAAGGTATTGATACAAAACCAAGATCTCTCTCTTCCAATAGAGTGATCAAAAACAGCATATTTAATATCCAGCCACTTTTAAACTAATATCTCCTAACCCAGCATACAGTATATAAAATTTAGTCTTTGATAAAATTTATATAGTACCAGGAGTATACTCCTGGGCAATAGCTAACCTGGAAATGATTTGCAAATGCTATTTATCATTGCTTGGAGATTTGAGGAAGAAAATATTAATCATGTGTAATTTAAAATGAAATAAATTTGGTACTAATTGTTTTTCTAGTTTGATTCCTATTTTGTTCTGTCCTAGAAAATCATGTATTTATTTCTTATAGCTTTTTTGTGACTGTGAAAAGTAATTTTGTGTTAGTACTTTGAAAAAATATATCTTTTGCTAATTCTAAGCTCTGCAGAAGAGATGTAACCTGTGCTATCGTTACATCTCAAATTTGTCAGAGTATGTGGCATCTGGAAAAGTTCTCTTAATAAATGAATAAAAGTTTGTAGATTAATGGATGAACATGTTTACCTTACTTTCTTTAATTATCAAAGCTACTATTTACTGAGGACCGAATATATGTCAGGAAATATGTTAGGTCCCATAAACACATAATATATTTTAAGTTTGACAGCAAGTTCATAATTTTTATCCTAATTTGCTTGTACTATACACGTAGAGTTAAGACAATGGTGCCTAGGTTGATACCAAGCTATGACTTAAGCCATGTTGTCATATGCCAAATCTCTTACCTTTTATTTCCTCTTCTTTTATATAAATATGTAAATAGTTATATACAAAATACTTTAAGAAGTCAAACACTAAAACTTCACTTTGTTCTCTACCACCAAAAAGAAAAAATGAAATTTGGTGTTTTCTGTTTTATTTTTCCATGTAAAGTTCTACAATATAGGCCAGCCTAATCAATCTTTAAATAACCCTTACAAAGCTCTAAGTTACTGGTTTCATGTATGTCTCACTCTATCTACAATGCTCTCTGTAATTAGATGTGAGAATAAGTAGACAATGGAGCTACCTCCTTACTTTTTTTATTTTCATCATACTCAGAAGACTATGACACTTACACTTACCCTTATGATCTCATGGCTTTAGGGGAATGATAAATAGAAAATTTCCCCAGAAAGGTCAAGAACCACAGACACAGATGAACCACATTAGATAAGTTTGATCAAAGTTTCAGTAAGGGTATTCCCTAAACAATTGTGCTGTCATGAATATTGTCATGTCCTAAAATTGATTCCAGACTTAAGGAGCCTTAGAGATCATCTGGGAATTGCTAAAGTGAGGGGTTAATTTACCCAGTTCCATGGGGGATCTGGTCTTCAGCACTGAATTTCATTTCTTGAATAATTTACACTGATTATGTTTAAATCATCTTTCCCTGACTAAATATGTGATGTTGATAACAGTGCTGAATTTGAAGATTTTTATTTATTTCTTTATTATGTCAATGAATTTTATCTAAAGAAAAATGATAATTTACTCTAATTTATCTTTCTGTTAGAGATCATTGTCCTAATTTCAACTACAATTACACTTTCTTAATAATTTTTGAATTTTGAAATTAACTTTTTTGAGAACTCTTTATGTTCTGTTAAATAGAAATAAAGACCTTAAATAAGCTATTAATTTTAAACTTAGTTTAATTATATTAAATTGAATCAGTGAATTTTATTTAAATTTCTTGGGAGACTAATTTTCTGATATTTGCATTTTATACGTATCTTTCTTCAATTTTTTTTTCTCTGTAGGAATCAAACCCAGAGCTTTGTGCATGCTAAATAAGCTCTCTACCACTGAGCTTTATCTCCAGCCGTGGCATCTGCATTGCAGATGCCACAGAGCCTTTATTTTCTTAGTAATAGCTAATGTCATACTTTCTGTGAATACTATAAGCATAGAACAATGTAACTAACATGATTTCCAAATTCAGTATATCAAAAAATAAAATCGGTTTTTCATGAAAATTTGCTATTCAGATAAAGTTTTCTTCAGCAACCACATGACTTAAGTAATATATGTTTGTGAATAATTGGTTGAATGTCTACAATGTTCCAGAAATGGAAAATTTCATTGTAACTGTTCTTCATGGAGGTGCAATAGTAAATACTCCATATGCATATACACTCTCTTGCTCATTGCTCCCTCATCCTATTCAAATATTTTCATTACTTGTATTTTGTTCACTTGTACATATATAACTCCTAAAAATTGAATATATATTAAGATTCCTACAAAAAACTTAAATGAGCTCCATAATTACAAACCATAAAATTGCCATTCTCTGGTCTCAAGGTCATAAGCTATATATTAATAACAAAAGAAAAAAAACATTTTTCCTATTTGAAATTACTTATCTCTTTGTTTGTGGGAGGGGTACTGTGGATTGAACTCAGATGTGTCTACCTTTGGGCTCCACCTCTAGAACAATTTTATTTTTATTTTGAAACAGGGTCTTGCTAAGTTGCCACACATTGCTAGCCTTGAACCTGAAATCCTCCTGTTTCAGTCTCCCAAGTATTGGTATTACAGGCATGCACCACTGTGCCCAGCTTGGTGATCTCTTCACTAAGTGATTTCCAGTAGAAATGAAAAGTATAAATTTATTTGCATAATGTCTAAAAAATGAAAAAGTTGAAACTATATATAGAAGGTTATGAAATGTTTTTAAGGGAGTGAGTGACAAAATTCATAGTACTTATAACAATTAACCTTAATAAATAAAATCAAGAGATTCATTTATATAGCTTTATGTAAATAAACTTATAGCAATTAATGTTTATAAATTAAATCAAAAGATTCATTTAGACAGTATATTTCTTCTTATATCATGTTAATTTTGAGTGAAATTATATCATCCATATGGAGAAATCTCTTAATACCACATTGAACAAAGGAAAAATATTAGTATTTAACAATAGAAACCACCTGCTTGCTGATGTTATGCAACAGAAAATATACAGCTTTGTCTGGTCTGACAGTGCTCAAGGTCTGCCTTTGCTGACTCACAGGCATAGAAGTCTGTTCTTATGGAGATAAAGATTACCATAACATGCACTGACTACTGACTCAGGGCAAAAGCCCTGCTTTGCTTCAAGTGCAGGAATCAAGAGGTTTATTCAGACTTTATCAGGCTGTTATAGTAATGAATTGCGTGAATATTTGTTCCTTGAACTGTGTACCCTCAGATGATTAATTTTCACAAAATGTAACCATTGTGAGAAAACATTAACTTTGACATATATTCTGGTGCTCAAAGAAGTATATAATGACTGGGCTAAATAAACTCCGGCGGTAGCAGTATCTACTGTCAACCCTCCTGAATCTATCCCTTGTTTTTCTCTTTCTTAAGTAACCTTTGTCTTTGTTTTTCTCAAGCCACACTTTCTCCCTCCAAGCTTGTCCGACTTCGCCGGCTGGCTCCGTCTTCCATAAGCTTACAAAGAAATCTTGCAAAATATATTTTTGAGCAAGTGTATCATGAATATAATGTCAATATATGGTTAAATATGGTTCTTTCTATAAGGCAATTGGCCCAGACTCTTTTATGTTGTCAATGTAATGGAAGACTTTACGAAATAAAAATATACATATATACGCAGTCATATTCACTACATAGCGAACAGTTATGCATAATTATTGTGTCAGCCACCCACCCAGTTATGGATTCTTCTCCTAGGCTAATTTAGAAAAAAAAACAAGCCTGGAGACTTCCTTTTATTGCAATGCTTAAGCAAATTTTTAAGCAGACAGAGAGGGAGTGGGGAGAGTTATAGAAAGAAAAGCATCAGCCTCTGAGGAGAATGCAACGGAGCAGAGTGCTGATGCCTCATCCTTAGATTGTAAATAGAGTTTGTCCTACCATCTACATGAGAGAATAATTTTTTTTTTTCAGCTCTTTCCAGACCCATGGCCTTCTAAGTTTTAAGGTTTGTCTTAGTATTGGTCTTCATTTTATCTTCGTTGCCATGTCACCATGCCAACCCAGCAGGCTTGGAACATAAGAAGCCCAAACAGGAGGCTGGAAAGAATAGGAAGTAACCTAGTAGCCCGTATTAACTTTTTTTTTTTTTTTTTTTTTTTTTGTCGGTACTGGGGATTGAACTCAGGGACATTCTACCTCTGAGCTATACTCCCAGCCCTATTTTTTATTTTTTAGTTTGAAACAGGGTCTCACTATGTTGCGGAGAGCCTCATTAGGTAGCTGAGGCTGGGATCCTCCGGTCTCAGCCTCCCAAATGCTGGGATTACAAGCATGTGCCACCACGCCTGTCTCCGTATTAACTTTTTTTAAATGCATGCTCTGCTTTACGAAATTATCTATAACCAGATCATTATAGCATTAAATCTCTAGCAAGTAATCATCATCTTGGAGGAGTAGATGGATGCATTCTAAACAATTTAATAGTGATGTATAATGAAAGTCTCTCAATCTCAAAATTTTCAGCAAGAATAAAAAATACATAGAAAATAAACAAAGTGAAAATCTGGCAAGTTGTTAATTTTTTAGTTTATGTAAATGATACACAAATCTTTAGTAAACTGTTCCTATAACTTTTTTTTGTAGGTGCAAAAATTCTCAAACTAAAATCTTGGGAATATTGAACAATCTTAAAAAAAATAAAATTTAAACTATTGATAAAATTTTTCTACCATGTTGAAATCTGTTCCTTCAAGCATTCAGTGTTCCTCACAATAATGAAATTTATTTGATTTGATTGGCTGTATCCTTTCTCTGTGTGCATGCATGCACACATACACACAAACATGTATAGTTATATAAAATGAAATATACAGCACTGTGATCTTGCTTTACTTTCTCAGTAAAAAAAAAAAAAAAAAAAAAAGCTGGCTGAATGTTCATATTAGTAACGAGAATGTAACTATTAAAAAATGTGTACTACCAGAAAGCTAAGCACCATATCTACCAGCAATCAATTGTATTTGAACTTACATGCCTTGAATATAACTAATGGTATAATCAACCTTTTCAATGAAAATCAGGTTCATTGTGGAGTGTTTGGACTGAAATCACTGAGTGTAGGGCAGCATTTGTGCTATTGAGACAATGTGCAAGCCTGCCAATCAGCCTTTCCTTTAATAACAAGGGGTATGCAGGGGTTCTCTCTTTTTGCTTTTTTCAGCTATAGCTATTATCCATCCGCACTGAGGCTAAGTGCTTGCCCACTGGAGTTGTTCATTTTAATTCCCAAATGCCCACTCAAACTTGCAGTTAGCAGTATGACTTGACACTGAAATGCAAAGTCTTCAAAAATCTTCTGAGAGTTATCTCCTATTAAGATTGGGTTAAACAGAGAAATTTATGATGAATTTTAATATATAGCACTTTTTCTTCTATCTGCAACCCATTCTGCCCTTTTTAGAGTTCGTATTATAGCATCATTATACACAATTGCCACTTTTCAGACACCCCACAGTGATAACATATGTCACAATAACCTAAAATTCTTTCACAAATATATCAAAGTCAGTCACTAAACTGAACTTGAGAAGGAGGGAGGGAGAGGGAATAGGGTGGGAATTGGGGAAGCGGTTAAATGAGAAACGTGTGCATGTATGACTTTATTAGCTTGTACCTAACAAAGATGTATGATTACACTGCATAAATTAATAAAAAAAGAATAAAAAATTGCAAGGCAATCAAATAACACAATACATGGTTTAGATTTTTATCATATGCTATATTGCATGCAATTTCCCTTTATTATGAAACAAACATTCTGCTTATACTATATGTATTAATAAATGAAATGGAAATATCAGGAGTAAAGCATATCAAACTCATAGAGGAAGTCTGTGGTGAACATGAAAAACTATTTCCATCTTTTTTTCTCACTACTAGGAATTGAAGCCAGGGTTGCTCTACCCCAGCCTCCCTCTTTTTATATTTTTATTTTGAGAAAGTATCTTGCAAAGTTTCCCAGGCTGGCCTCAATCTGGGCATCCTCTTACCTCAACTTCCTAAATCGCTGGGAGTACAGGTGTGTACCAGTATGTGTAGCAACATTTTATTTGAAAGGAACATTTCTCAATTTATTTTGTAAAGCTATATTACCCTTATATCAAAACCCAATCAAATATTATAAATGAAGGAAAATTATAGACAAAAATCCTCATGGACTTACATGTAAAAATTGATTATAATTTCTATTTGTTTGAAATATTTGTAAATGGAAGCCAGCAATATATAATAAGGATAATACATCAGGATCCTTGGAATTAAAGGATAGTTCAATATTTGAAAATGCACCATATTAACAGAATAAAAGAGAAAAACTATATATAAGCCACATGTTGTATAACTTCATTTCAGTAAATGGTTGTTAGATATAAAATGTCCATTAAAGGACTAATTTATTAATATTCAGGGTTGATATGATTGAGTCATGAGGGTTGTAATCCCAGAAGTGGATAAATCCACTGTAATGCATTTACCTGGGTGGTACCTGGCCAGTAGGGTGTGACTGGAGGAGTGGGCCCTGGACTTGAGACCTAGGAGGTTATATATATATATATATATATATATATATATATATATATATATATATATATATATGGTTCCTCCTCCCCTGGGACTTGCTCTGTTCCTTCCCACCTCCAAGATATAGCACAACATTTTAAATCATAATACCTTAAATTGGGCAGAGAAATTTTCTGCAGTTTTTGTAGACATTATGCCATTTCTGATTATGTCATGGAGCTTTTGAGAAATATAAAATACTGTCAAATATACATAAGTGTAGTAGCATTCGACGACATTATTGGGCTTGTGGGGTTTTTGGTCTAATTTTAAATTATGTCTAATATTCAGTGACGTGTAGACACTGCAAGTATTGAACTCTCTCTTTCTTAGAGTCCTAAAGAAAAAGAAAAGGGAAACTAATTTGACAGTATGTATCTAACATTAGTGTTTTCAAGCAAAGAAATCAAAGTTCAAAACAAGAGAATAGCTTTTATTACTATATTTGATTTGACCAAAGTTTATGCTAAGAACCACCTAAATCATGTAGAGAAATAAAATGTCACTGAAATATTTAGTAATATTTAGTACTTTTGATTCAGTGGCAATAAAATCCTTCCAATATATTTGATTGAATCTTCAGATTTCATTAACTGTATACATAAGTTTTGTTCTAAAATATACAGTACTCATGTTTAATTAAAACACTCAAATTATAGAATTTACTTATCATTATATTAGTATTTTCTTTGTGTGTGTGTGTGTGTGGTACTAGGGATGGAACCTGGGGGCATTCTACCTCTGAGCTACAGCCCTAACCCTAATTTTTATTCTTTATTTTGAAACAGGATCTTACTAAGTTGTGGAGGGCCTCAATAAACAGCTGAGGCTGGCCGAGAACCCAGATCTTCCAGTGTCAGCCTCCCAAATGCTGGAATTACAAGCATGCACCACCACGCCTAGCCAATCATACCAGTGTTTTCAAAGCATTGTCTGATTATTTTTACATTCAGCTATCTCTGTTTCTTTCAGATTTTAATTTTCTTTCTTGGAAGACAAGTAAATTAAACAGTCTAGCTACAAAATTCTCTAGAGAGAGCCAGGAGTGATGGTGCAGGTTTATAATCCCAACACATGGGAAGATGAGACAGGAGGATAGCAGGTTTGTGGCCAGCCTCAGCTACTTAATGAGGCCCTCTACAATTTAGTGAGACCCTGTTTCAAAATAAATAATAAAAAATAGGGCTGGGAGTGCAGTTCAGAGATAGAATGTCGCTAAGTTCCATCCCCAGTACTGAAAAAAAAAATTATCTAGAGATGACTCTGTCTTTCTTAGCTTCAATTACTGCTGGTTTATGTAATCACTGATGTTAAAAAACATCTAGAACCCATATACCTCTTTATTCTAAAATCAAGCAAATGTTCTTCTCTGCAGGCCCATGATACTTTCCAAATACAAGTCTGTCATTTGACTTTTAAAGTCATCTCAGTGCTTTGATTATAATTATAAAAGGAGATGGCTACAGTTTGCATCTTGATCATTAAAAGGTTACTTTTTGTCTTTCCTTATTTCTTATGTTTGTGCCCTGATCCTTTTTCATTAAATTGTCAAGTAAATTATTTCTGAAAAACAAATTATAAAAATATTTTGAAATATATCTAGGTGTGTTCTAAAACAACATTACCAATTTATGACACATGGAAGATGGTAAGTTCATTATATCATCTTATTCACACTTCTAGGTTTGTATCTGTCTCATAGGAAATACTAAACAAATATTAATTATAAGAATGTATTTCTATTTTTCCTGATTTCCTAGTCATTCCATCCAGAAATTCACTTTTCTTTTATGAGTATTCAAATTATTCTTACTACTTACTACATTCTAATGTATGACTTTGCCCTGATGTAAGCTGAAAATTTTACTGTTATTATAGTCATTATTACCATCTTAGAGTATGATCTCTACAAGTGGTCATCACTCCAGGTCAATTTATACATAATAATTTATAAATTATAATGTTCATATAAGATAATAGAAGTTTAATGAAATGATCATATTTTCTTACTGATTTAATAGAGTATTATATTCCAAATTATATCAGTTTTCTAAATTAAAAAATTGTTAAGCTGAAGATCCCAGAAAGTACCAATAGAGATGTAGAGAAATAGGGCAGGGAAGGGAAGAAAGACAACAAAGGTTTTACTATTAGTAGGTACTGCTGTGTGTGACTGAAACTTGACATAAATGTGGACATTTGGAAGATATGTATTAAGATGTTTTAACATTCGTATACACAGAAGAAGGAGAAAGCTGTGATATTTGTCCTCCAGATATAAAGACATGTGTTGCGATTGTGAATTCCAAAGTGACATGGGATGGGCCACAAGAGTGCTTGTAGTGGTACTGAAGGAATGGGGGAATCCCAGTTATTTTACTGAGCAAACAGAAGCCACATTAATTTAAAAATTGAAAAAAAATGAAAAGAAACACTGTAGTTCTAGTTATGCTTCAACATCAAGGATATTAAAGTCCATGGCAGTGGAACCAACTTTCTTGATTTGTAAAAATTAGCATTCATTTGAGAGTTAATAGTGATTAATGTGTTTAAATACATAAAAATCACTTCTGTCCTGCTTATTTTCATATATGTCTACTCTTCTAGGACAAATTCCAGCAGAATTTAATTAATTAAATATTAATTATTGATAACAATGTATTTTAATTCTTAAAGTAATTTAATTTTTCTTAAAAGTTTACCCCTGATAATAATGTGCATTAAATAATTAAGGTAAACAATTGATTGAGTTACATTAACTTTAATTATTTAAAATCCACATTTTTTCTTGATATTATTGAAATATGTATCAGTATGGCTCCATGAACTCTTTTACTGTTTTTTGTTGTTGTTTTGGTGCTGGGGATTGAATCCAGAGGTATTCTACCTCTTAGCTCTACCCCCAGCTCTATTTTTTATTCTTTATTTTGAAACAATGTTTCACTAAGTTGCAGAAGGCCTCACTAAGTAGCTAAGGCTGGCTGTGAACCTGTGATCCTCTTGTCTCAGCCTCCCAAGTACTGGGATTACAACCATGCACTACCATGCCCAGAGACAGTTATTCTTATTTGCTTAATTAATTTATTAAAAGTGATTTCTTTTTCTCAAAATCCTGTTAATTTTCATAATATCTTAATTTTAGAATTTTTTTAGAATTACACTTTTTTTCTCTGGGCCATGCATGAGTCTTTCACAATGAATAATACTATATACATTAAAAATGTAATGTAGATATAAGCTAGATTTGTTTCATTGTGCTGTTTTTATGAATATTTCTATTATCACATAGTATCAGAATATCATTATGTTTTTATCAGTCATTTTTACTTGACTATGGCTGACTTCTACTGTAGTCACAGGTTCCCAATATGTAATAGATATATAATTCTTGAATGATAGCATTAATTAATAGATAACTAACAACCATTTTTAATTAATACCTACCAGTTAAGAACATTAAATTTTATTTACGTGGAGCAGGACATGACTGAAATTTGTCTGAAGATTTTGTCTGTTTGACCAAAACACATACCAGAATCTAGGTGAAAAAATAATTTTCCAGGTACTAATTTTAAGACATAATTTAAATATACTGGGTGAATCAATTTAAAGATGATACAGAAGGTTGACATTTCATGTTGATTTTTTTTAGTTCAAAGCACAAAGATTATTGTTCCCTGTAAATAACATTTAGGGATTGCAAACTCTCAATTGAATATGTCTAAACATACATGTTTTTAGGCCTGTAGAGTGTTTAAAATCCTTTGATTTTAAATACTTTATCTGTGTTGAAAAAATTGAGTTCATTTCTAGCACTGTCCACCAGTCTCTGTTAGATTGAAGAGTCTAAAGCTGCTTCAAGGACATTCTTTCCCTCTTAGTTTATAGAAATTATTTAAATTTATAATCTTGTGATCCTCTAAATATTAGGTAATTCCAAAACTATTTGTTACATTGTTTCAATGTTTGTTTTGAACTGATTAACCAGTGATTTAAATGTTAAACAATGGCTTATTCCTTAGCATTACTGCTGTTAATTCTTGAAAGTTGTATTTGTTTGGTTCACATCATTTTATACAAAGCAAAATTTTTAGGTCAGAGTAAAATCTATCTATATCTATATCTTAACATGTCTTCTGTGAAAGTAACTGCAATACAGAAAATATTTCTTTTCAAATTTCAAAGATAAATTTCCTTCTATTTAATGTATCTTAACCAATACTTTAGAACAGCAGTTCTAACCTGGGATTTTGATTCTTAATGGATGTTTGCAGTGTCTAGAGACATTGAAACTGTCACACTGTGAGGGAGCTGCTACTGATAGATACCAAGAATACTCCTAAATATTCTATAATGCACAGGACAGCCCACACCCACCCCATTCCAGCAAGGAGTTACCTAGCTCATAATGTCAGCAGTGCTACAGTGGAGAATCCTTGCTGCACAGTAAATAATATCAAGTATCTTATTACATTTTTCAAGTATCTGATCTTTCATTTATTTTTTAGATAAACCAAAAAAAAGTAAGAAATTTCTCTAGATTGACTATCCACACAAGAAGACTGAACCAATGAATACAAAACAGTAAGAATAATATTCTTTGTAAATCAAATAGTAATATTTAATTAGTAACAAATTTAGCCTTCAAGACCAGAAAATCAAAATGCTGAGAAACTTGAAACTCATTATATTTATTTTCTCTCTTAGTAAGAAGTGTGAAAGAAGAAAATCTGCTGATATCACTTTAGATTCTCAGTAATGTCAAGTTTTACTTCAGCTCTGTGCCATTGTCTCATGGATTCAATATTATCATTGATCCTTCAGCAAGAAGAATGATGGGAAAAAGAAGAAAAAGGAATGATCATGGTGGTTCCAGGTTGTAACCATTTCCTTTTGAAGAAAAACAGCCGGGCGTGGTGGCACACGCTCCCAGCATTTGAGAAGCTGAGATTGGAGGATCCGGGTTTGCAGCGAGGCTCAGCTGTTTAGTGAGGCTCTCCACAAATTAGTGAGACCCTGTTTCAAAATAAAGAATAAAAAATAGGGCTGGGCTGTAGCTCGGAGGTAGAATGTCCCTGGGTTCCATCACCAGTACCGCAAAAAAAAAAAAAAAAGAAAAAAAGAAAAACAAACTCTTGCTCAGGAGTTGGCAGCCCATTCTGCTTTTATTTTAATGGCCAAAAATGTTGTCACATTGGGAGGGTAGGAAAATAATCATGTACAATTTGAACTGAAATAGTGTGGTGACATGAAAAAAAAAAAAAAAAAAAAAACAGTTGAGACTTCATTGAATTGGACACCGAGAATTTTCTGCCACAAATATATATATTTTATATGTTCAAGAAGGAACCAGAAGTGTTACTTTCATTTAAGAACAAAAGGAGATTTGATTTGGATTAAAATAATTACCTGAAATGGGTAAGATAATGAATAAATTTAAGGGAACATCCAATACAATATTATTGACTTAATGCTTTCAAATTTGTAATCATGAAAAACATATATGGTTTCATTCTTAATCTTATTCAAAAAGCCAAGTATGAGAATAGAATATATGTTAAAGTGTTCCATATGTGCTTTAAAATGAGTTACAGAATTACCTTAATTCAACTCATCTTTAAAGTAAGTTTGTATTTCTCCTTCATAAGCCATACAAAACCAAATACTTTGAAATACCTATTAACTACATATGTAATATTTTCTTGATTTCAACTGTCAAAAGAAGCAACAAAACCAGAAATTTCTAGGGCAACAAATACATGGTTCCATTTTTAAATCTGTGTATTATAACAAACAACACAACCTTATTTCTGCATTTTGCTATATATTTCTTTCTTGTTCTCTGTATCTTAAGGAAAAAAATCTCATCTTAGTATCCTACTGGCATAAGGTTACTACTCAGTGGAAAAGCAGTTGTAATGACTCAAAAGTAAAATCAAAAAAGAAGATGATAAAGGTCATCGCCACTGTGAGGCATCTTAGTCCCACAGGTAATAAAAGTTCTATAATATCAATCAAAGTTCCTGAGAAGGAACACATTTCTGATGCCTCCTCTGGAGTTGCTATGGCCTTTGTTGCTAGGGAACTACCCAGTCAAAACCATTTCCTGATGAAATGGCTTGGTATTAGTGCTGAATCATGACCCAAGAAAAGTAGCAATATTATTTAATACTTTCTAGGGGCTACCAATCCATGTTCTCTTTCAGTTCAGCCAGATTTAAAAAAAAAAAATTGAGAACAGGGACTGTCAATTTGAGATTACCTCAAGTAAAGGATTTGTGCAGCATGATGCTAAAACATTTTATTTTTAACACTGTCAGTGCTCATAAATATTATCAATCTTTTTGAAAACAATGCTATAATCAAAGCTTTTTGAAATGATTCTTATTTTAAGGAAGTAACATATTTCCTAATTATATTTAAAAGTTTCCTAAATTAAAAAAAAAGACTGGGCAAATAGAAGTATATTTGTATTAGTTATAAATACAAGGAAACTTTCATTATATTCCATAATGTGAACGCTTTTTTAAAAAGAAAAGTTTCTTTTAAATAATCTACATTCACTGATTTTACATATATTTCTAATGAAACATGGTTATATCTCAACCCTTGTACTTTATGAGATTGCCCATTATGTGTTCTTTTTTTTGAGCATGAAAGCAATCATAACTGTAGGAGCTAATTTAGCAACTGGTCACCTGATAAGCATTACTCAAAATTATATTACAAATTTGGTGATCTTTAAACATAAACAATTTTCATTCTTGTCAGATATGTCAGTAATTTTTCAAATTTGATTACATGTAACCACATTTTGAATTATATTTTACATAATAGTGACTAAACAAGTTCATAAACTAAGACACTCTGACATAAAACTTGTTTTCAGAGCTTCTGGATTTTATTGTTGTTGAATGACCAGGACATGTTAAATAAAAATGGCCATAAAAAGCCAATCCCCCTTTTTATCTTTCCAAAAATAAGTAAGCTTACATCGGGAAATCATGACTATGTAGTATGATTTTTCAATAATGTAGCTAGAAAATGAACCAAAGATCAGGAAAAAATAATTTCAGAGTAAACTATGCAACTGCCAAAATTTAATCATATGGATATTATTTTTATTTATTTATTTTATTTTTTTTATTATTCGTGCATTGTAAGCATACATCTTTTTTAGGTACAAATTGATAACGACATATGTGTCCACATTTCTCATTTGACCCCTTCCCCAAATTCCCACCCCGCGCCCTCGCCCACCCTCCCTCTCAAGTTCAGTTTAGTGAGTAACCTTGATGTACATTAGGGTGTCCCCCCCTCCGTCCATCCCCTTTGGTTAAATCAACTTCTTTCTTTATCGAGGGTCTCTCCTTTTCCATCTGGAGACCCTCTTATGCTCCATCTCCTCCCTAGCATCCGCATATTAGGGAGAATATATGCTTCTTTACTCTTTGTGACTGGCTAATCTCACGTAACATAATATTTTCCAGTTGTATCCATTTCCCTGCAAATAACATGATTTTGTTCTTCTTTATGGCTGAGTAAAATTCCATTGTGTACATATCTCAACAGAATGAGAAAGCTGGGAATATATTAGTGACTTGAGAACTGGCAGAGTCATACCAGCAATACCACTTCTGGGTATCTACCCAAAAGAATGGAAACCAAGCTATCAGACCAATGCATGTGTATCTATGTTTATAGCTGCACAATTCACAATAGCCAAACTATGGAAGCAGCCAAGATGTCCATTGACAGATAAATGGATTACAAAACTATGGGATATGGATATTATTTTTAAATGATAAATGTTTTTTTTTATTTTCTACTGAATTTTTATTAAATTGCATTTAAAATTAAGATTATTTTGGAGTATTGATTTCTTTTTTTTTAATTTTTTATTGTAGTAACTCGTGCAATATAGCATACATCTTTGTTAAGTACAAATTGTTAACAACATATTTGCACACAATTCTCATTTGACCCCTTCCCCGATTCTCTCCCCTTTCCCTCCCCCTCCCTCCCCCTAAGGTTCACTTCAGTGAGTGACCGTGATATGATTGTGTAGGTACATCATGTGCTTTAGGGTGTCCTTCTGCCCCATGAATCCACTACAATTAAATCAATTTCTTTGCTTATCGAGGATCTCTCTTTTTCATCTAGAGACCCTCCTATGCCCCATCTTCTCCCTAGCATCCACATATTAGGGAGAACATATGCTTCTTAACTCTTTGTGACTGACTAATCTCACTCAACG